>VDFB02069437.1:0-31027 GCA_007258455.2 Sequoia sempervirens
GTCTTTCAAGATTACAATGCTCTTTTGGAATTTTTTAGGGAAAGTCAACAAATTTCTTCAAATAGATAATAGGGATGATTATTTCAATATCCATTTCAAATAGTTTTACTATTAGAGGGGATAGATCTGCAATGCACAATTCTTCATATCCCCCAACAAAATGGCGTTACAAAATAGAAAAAATAGATCTTTAAAAGAGATGGCTAATTGTATCATTCACTCTAAAGGCCTCACAGCATCATCTTGGGAAAAAGTAATCAACTGTTCATATTACATTTAGAATACATTTCCACAAAATCCTTGAAGGGTATCACTCCCTTTCAAGCATGGAAAGGATGGAACAAATAGTTGATCATTTTAGAGTTTTTGGATCTCATTCCACGGCACATATTCCAAAAGAACACCGAAAGGCCATGGATCCAAAATCCAAACCTTACATCTTGGTTGGATATCTAGATGGTGTAAAATGCTATCACCTAATCCACCCTACCACACATGAGTAATTTATTGAGATAAGTGTTAAGTTTAAAGAAACATCTCTTGAAAGTATACTTAACACCTCTCAACATATTGTAGACTTACTAGATCTTGATTATAGCACTGATGATTTAGATCATTCTTAGTAGATTCCTAGTGCAATATCTTCTTATTCTTCTAGTTCTCATAGTGATGATAGTGATGAGGGTTCATCTTCATCTATTTTAGGTATTACATTGGAAGTTGATATTTCCACACCAAACTCACCTACATTTCACACTCTACATAGGACAAATACAAGGGTACAAGATTCAACAATTGATAGACATATTTAAGAAGAAGATTTGGGGGGCCACATGTCTTCTTTGTCATTTCTGATCCAAAAAATTTAGGCATACCTAAGTAGGATATTTATATGGTTGAGGAATATTATGAACCTTGATTAGATATCACACTTGTGATTTGACTTCACTTCCTAAGGGAAGGAAGAAAGTTTGATGTAGATGGATAAATAAAATATTTTTGCAATAGATGGTTCAATTGATAAGTACAAAGAATGGTTGGTTGAGAAAGGTTTTTCATAGGTTGTAGACATTGAATCTACATAAATCTTTGTACCAGTTGCTAAGGTGACTTCAATTCAACTAACACTAGCTATAGTTGTAGTACATGGATGGTTTGTACATCTGATGGATGTGAAGACTGCATTTCTTCATGAAGACCTTGAGGAGGAAATCTACATGGAACAACAAAAAGTGTTTGTTTGGATTCATCCTTAGTTTGTAGACTTAGGAAATCTCTCTATGGCCTCAAACAAGATCCCAGGGCTTGGTATGCTAAGATGGATTCCTACCTCATATAATTAGGCTTTAATTGATTCCATTCAGATCCTAATGTGTATCTATTATGGCAGAATGATTCAATTTTGATACCGGTTCTATATGTTTATGATCTTTTGACTACCGAGAGTACTTCATCTGCCATTGCATCAGTGAAGACATCACCTCGAGATAAATTTGACATGAAAAACTTGGGTTTATCACACTACTTCCTTGGCATTGAAATTTCATAGTCCTCTTCAGGGATCACTCTTACACAACCTAATTATATACTCTTTATCTACTTGCACAGTTTCACTTGACTACTTACAAACCATCTCCAACTTTCTTTCTATATAGAGTTGAGCTTGAGACTTCATGTACTACATCATTAGTTAATGATACATTATATGAAAAACTTGTTGGTAGTCTTATATGCTTGAATCATGCTAGGCCATACATTACCTATGCAGTAGGCATTCTTCTAAGATTTATGTAGGAACCTCATGAGATGCATTGGAAAGAAGCTAAGAGGATTCTTCATTACCTTCATGGTATTCTTTGGTTTGGGATTCATTACAGAGTAGGTTATTTAGTTGGCTTGGTTGGTTTTACAGATTCCTATTGGGCTAGTGATAGAGAGCATTGCAAGTCCAACTCAAGTTATAGTTTTTCACTTGGTTCAAGTCCTATTAGCTGGTCTAGCAAGAAGTAGAATACTATTGTTTCTGTCACGAAAGGTGCAGAGTTTATGGGGATGTTAACTCAACTATTGAGGCTATATGGATACAAGGAATTAATTTTTAGTTTTGTATTCCTTTTAGGTAGCCTATAATCATTTATTATGACAACTAAAGTACGATTAAAATATACAAGAATCTAGTTCAACATTAGTGAACCAAACACATAGAGATTCATATGGATTATGTTCGAGATCTTATTCATGGAGAGATCATAGACTTAGTCTTCTTCCAAGCTTTAGAGCAGGTTGATGACATCTTTGAACACAAAACCCTTTACTGAGAGAAAGTTCATTCATCTTGTAGTAACAAAAAAATAATCCCTTTTCCTTAATTTGAGAATAATTAACAATAAATGAGCCTAATGTTGCCTTGATTTAGTGTTGTAATGTGTTTTACACATTCACATTAAGTCTAGGGCCCATTTTAATAAAGTGGACTTAATGATGCCTTATTTAACGTGTTGTAAAGTGTATCTTTACACTTTCAGACTAATCTAGGGATTTAATTAATTAAGGTTAATTAGAGCTTAATTATCCCCTTAAATTCAAATCCAAGCCTTATTTATTGCATTTTCTAAGAATCAATCCTGACACTCGTAATGATATTTCGCCTTACAAAATTTTCAAGGGTCCAAGACTCTTGAGCACAAGACCATTCACCGCAGTGAATGGGCCCTTCCTATGTCCTAGGACTCCTTTTTGGCATATTATTTCATATCCCCGAAGCATCTCCTAGTTGAGTGTGCTAGGACCGATTATCCACCTGGCTAATGGGTCCTCCTTAACTTAGGACACACCTTTTTAACTTATTCTTGGTAGTAATTTAGTGATTTCAAATCCTAGATCTAATGTTGGCTTGTGTCATTTAAGATTTTCAAGTTAAATCACTTAAAGTATAAATATAAATATATTTCACCTAGTTTTGTCTAGAGCTTTGTAGTCAAGTCCTAATAAAAAATTTATGATCAAGAGAGCACTTGAAGAGAATTTCAAAGACATTCAAGGGTAGATTATTGAAGTTTATTGCAAAAATAAAAGATCATATCATCATGTCAAAGTCATGCATGTTGTTGAGCTAATGTGATGTTATAGCATTGGTGATCAAGTTCAAGTCTTAAAATCCATTATCTTATATCAAATTCATGATCAAGATCTACATACCTTGAGGCTACTTCATGCTTCATTTAAGATTTGTACTCCAAGGTTCAATTGAGTATTGGTGAGTTGTGACATTACATTGTACATTCATCTTTCCTTTATGCATTGTTTCATTTCAAGGTTTGATTACCAAAATGGGGTTTGATCAAGGAAAACCCCTATTCCCTAACAAACAACAATTTTTATTCCCTCTTGATGTGTGATTGGAGGTTTTAGATTGAAGATCAGGTGGAGAACAAAAGTTTCAAATTTTTTCAAGATTGCAAAGTTGTAAAAGTTGTCATCTTACTTGCAAGATCACAGAAACCAAGCTACAAATTTTATTTTGACTTTCAGGAGTTGGGAATCTAGGATTTGAGAGTGCAAAAATTGAAGAACATGATCCCAAAACTAATTTTCCAGAACCCTAATAGGGACCAATTCTTCACTGGGAAAATGAGTCCTCAGTGAGCCATGAAATAACACTTTTTCAATAAGGTACACATCGTTTCAACATCTAAAAATATTCATATTTTTTGTTATAAGAGTTAGATTTGTTTCTAATTTTTAGTTATGCATTTTACCTCTCATAATTGAGTGAAACATATAGTCAAAAAGTATGTGAACCCATTTGATCAATCACATTTGGGTTCACCCTTTTTTCTATGTTTCATTTTGGTGAGCCCAACTTCTTGAGCATTGTATTTTTCTTATTTTGGAGTCTCTACTCATATTAGATTAGATATTTCATTCATTTTCATTCAATTGATCTCATTTAGGGTGTCTTCATTTGCATTCAATATTTGCATTTCATATAGAGTTCTAGGATTGCATACATAGAATTGTAGGGGGGTGGGCATGTTATGTATAAAATATGTGTGGGGGGAATTGTAACATTGTTTGCATTATTTAAATTTAAAAAATATCAAAAAACCAGTCATTTTTCATATCATTTAGATCATATAAATTTTCATTGGAGAATCAAAACAAAATTGCATATCAAACGAGGTCTTGTAATTCATCATTTTGTAACATTTTCAATGTGCATTTCACATTGCATATATAGAAATCTAAACCTAAAACTTATTGTAGCAGAAGTGAATTTGAAAATCACTCAAAAAGACTTAAAAATCTATAGAAATTTGTTTCAAAACCCTAATATAGGACCCATTTGACCTAGGGCGAATGAGTCCCTGATCAGGCATAAATATGCATTTTTGGAATTTAAAATCTTATGTTATGTGATTCTATTTGTTGTTATCAGATCTCTGTTATAGTTTGTTGATTTTTTGTTTCGTTCATTTCATTAGACCTAGCTTAATTTGCTTCAGTTAGTGCATTGTCTAAATTCAAAATTACATTTACAACATTTCATTTTTAGATTGTTCCATAGTGTAATAAGAAAACTACCTTGTTTAGAATCTAAAAATTGCATTTCATTCTAGAACCTTCCATTGCCTTTCAAGCCACTTTCCATTTTGTGGTTTCCACACTAAGTTTGTAAGACTTGTATGAGCTTTACAACTTGGTGTCCTATTAGAAATACTATTGTTAGATGTAGTTCGAGGCTCATGTCATACCACAATATACCATTCACCAAGGATCTTGGGTTTTCTAGCTCTCTTCCTAATAGTGTTGATAATTAACCCTCTATGGATCATAGTATGCATACCTCATTTCCCATGACTTCACTGCCTACAACCAATGTGCTTATTTTTAACAATACCATCCCTACCACGACTAGTTCTACTCAAGCTTTGGTGTGTACCCAAAGCCAAGGTGGAACTCTGATTCCTCCTTCTACAATACCCATTTCCATTCCTACATGTACACTAGTATTCAACCTACTACAACCATCCAACCTAATAGCAATATAAAAACTTCCTTAATTATTTCCAAAGGGAATCCTTCTAGCTTTGTGCATTCAAACATAATATCTCCTCAACCATCCACCCTCACAAACCTACAATTCCCTTTCCTTGCGCATACATACACCACTCCACCTTATTTCCCTCCACCTTACAATAACAATGATGATATCCTTAACATACTTATGAAAACCATGTCATCCATTCAAAAACAAGTTGCAACCCTACACCAAAATAACAATGGTCAGCCTTCACAATACATCAAAACCAATCCGTTATCCTTGGAGATATTGAGAGCACAAATACCACAATGTATAGAAGTTCCCCGATTTGAGAAATATGGTGGGAAAGGAGATCTTGTTAACCATGCTTTAGCTTTAGTGATTTCATATTCAAAGATAAGCTCTTAGATAAACTATTTCCTAGATCCTTGAAGGGTATTTCTTTAGAGTGGTTATCTTCCTTACCGAATAATTCAATTCATTCATTCAATGAGATTTTTTATGCCTTTTACAACTACTTCCACATTCATATGGGTCCCAAGATGACCCTAGTTGATTTAATGACATGTAAACAAAAGGATTATGAGAAAGTGATTAATTTCATAGCAAGATAACAAACACTTTATTCACAAGTAAACATTAAGATTACTTATACAGACCTTCAACAAATGTTTATTTCCATC
Source organism: Sequoia sempervirens (assembly GCA_007258455.2). NCBI lineage: Eukaryota > Viridiplantae > Streptophyta > Pinopsida > Cupressales > Cupressaceae > Sequoia > Sequoia sempervirens. Next base: position 5,728 of record VDFB02069437.1, read on the forward strand.
TAACAAAACAAACTCCAATAAAAAATTGAGATGTTGAGATTCCCGTCATTTACATAGCTATGTACAACCCTTCATGATTATTAGAATAAGGCTTATGGTCATGAAGCGAAAAATCCCCTCAGGTGTCCTAAAAATTCTAAATGCACAACTCAAAATAATTACAAACCTTTCAAGAAGAAAAATAAGGGATTTTTACAACATAACTCCCCTCAACCAAGTCAACAATATAATAACCAAGTGGCTATGGTAAAGATGAAAAATCCTTTTTTCTTTGAGGATAGGAATAGAAATTTCACCCCCTACCCGACACCCTTCATAATATCATGTTGTAGATAATTGAAAAGAATATGCTTTCCTTACATCTTGTTAAAGAGCATGATCCTAATCTACCATTGCCTGTAGGCTTTCGACTAAACTCTTATTGCCATTATTACCAAAAAAATGGACATTGTACGAAATATTGTAAGCATCTTGAACATCTTGTGTAAGACCTTATTGATAATAATCAACTTCTAATTTGAGGTTTGAATGATCAATGTAATAAGTATGTAGCTCCTCATAACCAAAATTTACAAATCTTTATAAATCCAATGCCGAAACATACTATTTCATTTTTCAAATCTAGTGAAAGAAAGAATGATGTGATGGATGTTTACATAGATGATGAAAACATAAAAGATGACAATGAGGAAAAAATGATTAAAGCGGTAGCATTTATTGAAGCTAAACCTCGTAAGGGCTCAACCAAAATGCCTCTTGATATTGCTTTCTCACAAAAAGACATACTTAAATATAGAGCTGATGGTCCTCTTTACATAGCTGGAAGAATCAATGATAAGCCCACTAATGGGATATTAATTGATCTTGTCTATGGAGAGAATGTGATCACTGAAGAATTCCCATTTATGCATGAACTCTTTCAAGATAAGTATGATAAATCGAAAGCATGGATCAAGACACATAATGGTTTTTCTTATCCTATGATAGGATTGATAGATCTTCTTTTAAAATTTGGGTTGCAAACATTAAATGTCTCATTCACCATCATCCCATCATCAAAATAATTTCATGTGAAGTTAGGCTATCCATGGCTTTGCTCCATGACTGTTGTCCCATAAATTATGCACAGAATTTTAAAATTTCCCTTTGGCAATGAGATTTTTACTGTGCATCATAGTTGCTTTAATCTTGTGTCTTTCGAAGGGAATTTTTCATTATATTTCTTTTTTTCTAAGCCTATTGAACCTATTAGACCTTGTGGAATGGGGTATGTGTAGGATCATTATGGGTATTTGTAGAAATTATTATGTGGTGATGACTTTTTAACTTAAAATTGATGAAATAAAAGGGCTTTTAAAGGAGATTCTTAGCTTTCCACCAATATAAATTATGCTTTACTTTAAATTTAATAAATAATTATTATTCATTTTCTATTTGATTATGACTAATGTCTGTTTGATAGGATGATTGAAAAACATCTATAGCTTTCAAAAGCGGTATCACATTTGGAATCGAAAAATGCATCACATTCTATGCTTCACATACTATAGGATTAAAAAAAAGAAAGAAATTTAATTTCATGAAGTTTGAGGCCAAGTTAAGGTGAATTGAGGATATATCACGGTTACATATTTTAAAAGTTATGTCAAAAAATTCATAATTAATTATTTACTTGGGAAAAAAAATTACAAGAAAATATACATCACATTAGGACATGGAGTCCTCTACTTGTAATAAAATATTATAAAAAATATTATCATTTTATTGTGGTTAAGAGTGGTTAGAAAGATGCCTACTTATTTTTTCCTTAAAAATTTAAGTATTACTACATTGAAATTTCAAATTTTCACCAAATAGATTTGTTTTTACAAATAAACGTAGTAGTTTAGAAACTACCTTCAATTTGCTATAGATTCTATTCTTACAAATTTTTGAAATAATATAGATAACTTATTCAAATTTTTATGTCAAGTTGCCTAACTTCGATTTTTTTTTATTTTTTTCCTTTTAAGGGCTTGTTTTTTCCATAATGATCCTACACATACCCAATGCTACTTTTTTTCAAATCATATCAAAAGTTTGAGCCAAAGCATATAGCAAAACTATCCCTTAGAAACATGCCTCAACCCATGATTGAGCCACCTATCCTTGACGAAACAATGATCAAACCAAAATTCCTTACAAATATCCAAGATAAACATATGAAAAAACCTCCTAAAATTTCTTACAAGAGACCACAAGACAACCAAAACAATCCCATTGTGCCTCCTAAAATTAAACAATTCTACAAAGCTAAAGAGAAAGTGGTTGAACAACCACTTATGGTTCCTTCCATTCTTTCCCCAAGGGAGGAAAAGAAACCTATGGCTGACAAACCTACTCCTACACAAATACGAATTGACAACAGATTGAAGTGAAATTGAAATGCTAGAGAGCTTAGGTGTAGATGTTGTGCTATTTCTCATATGTTACAAAATCAAGAGGAAAGGAGCAACATAGAAAATTAAAATCTAAACTTACCTGAAGCAATGCATGATGACTCTATACTCTCATCGTAACATAAACAAGAACCTTCCATGGACATTGTCATCCAACCTCCCATTGTGCTTAATCTAGATGATGACATTGACATTCTAAAAATTGATGAACAAGTGCATAATGAGTTAAATACATTGTTATCCTCTTCTATGAGCTTGAATGACAAATATCCTAATAAGAGTGTTGAACTTGGTGCTTCCCCTAGTTTGACACTTGTTGTCCCTTTGGCTAGTTGTCCACCTTTTGTTTATACTGATCGAGATTGCGATATAGACAACATGCTATAGGTTGACTCGCATGTTCTTTACTAGTCTTTTTCTTTGTTTTCTTTTTCATGTTCTTTATGCGATTCCATGTGTGTAATGTGATCCCCTGTGCTATTTTGTTTGATTTATTTCTCTCTCTTTTTGTGCATTCCTTTATATGTATCTACAATCTTCTTTATGTAATAAACATTTTATCTTTTCATTTGTATTGTGTTTTCCTTTTGGGTATGACACAAGGCGTCAAGACATTTAGGTCTCTTCCTTGTTGACCAGAAGGATTTCTTTTTTTTTCTGCTCTCTTTCTGTCATTCTTCTAGTTCTATGAGTATTTGGGGAATGATGATAGTTTTGCGCTCTATGACAACATTGTAAGCAGACATGCTAAACCTAAATCCATTGATCTTGTCCTTATTTCTGGGGGAAAACCCTCCTTCCTTTTTTGTGATGTAGTTTTATTTCAAAAATATATTACTCAGGATAGGTTTTTTCAAGGAAACCTCTCATGTCTCAGGAGAAAAAAATTGCGACATTAAAGCAGTTTCTCACACCAATGGTGTTAGCAACCACTTTAAAGTTGGGCCATACATCAATGAAATATTTTGATATTTTACATATTTCATCGTGTGATTTTCTTTCTTGTGATGTGTCCTTTTCTTGGTGTAGTCGTTGGGTTTGATGTCCTCCAAGAGTGTGATATGTCTAAGTGTATGACTTTCCCCTAGTGGCTGATGAGGACCACACCACCTAAGACCCACATAAATCACAACAACAAATACCAATACAAAAAATGTGAGACTAAAAAATGACTCACTTTCAATTATTTTTAGAAAATTAAATTATAGATTCAAACCTTACATGCTACAGCCTCATGGGCTTGATTCATTACAACAAAATCAACTCTCAAAATAAAATATACTATTTGGAGCCACAATCTTCACTATCAAGGCCACCTTCTACAACTCCCTCATATCCCTTTTTTATTTTACCTAATAACTGCCCTAGAATGTTCTTGAAAGGGAAATTTTTCCTTTTGTTTTGGTGCCAAAAGTCCCACTATTTGATTTCTGACCTAGGAAGTAATGTTTATGAAATTCACATTTTAGAGGACCAACTTCATAGGGCCATGAATTTTGATCTAGGTGTCTAATTTTCTATTATTGCATATCATTGGAAAGCTCTCAATGAGCTCTACACTGCCCAAACCCACCATAGGTTGGTTCGGCCACTTTTTGAGCTATTTTCGGGCCTCCAAAATTTTATATCTAAATTTGAAGCTGCATTGGAGAAATTTCCCAGGATGGAAACTTTAATCTCTCCCAAACCATGCGGGGTATTGAGGAGATTCTTTCACGACTATAAATGTTTTTCAGCTCTTCTCCTTGGGGTAAATTTTCATGTCCATAGAAGCCCATTTAGTCCAAATTACTAAAAATATTAAGCTCTTGTTTTTTTCTATTTTTGACACCTAACAATCTTATACCCCTTAAGTTCCATCATGGGCCTCAAAACAACTAAAGAAAATAAAGAAAACATTTTTTTTGGGTGATCCAAGATTTCCCTACACTGTTGGATGCTTCTGCATCAGTGGCATGATGGGAAACAAGTTATCCCATAAGTGGAAATTTGATATTCTTGACTTGTCCTCTCTTGGAGATATTAGGCATGATGTTACCTAAGAAGAATACCTTACATGAAATGAGATCCCCTTCAACAAAAACCTATAGACAAAATATTCATAAGCATTCATCATTGTGGTGAATTATCGAAGTTGTTAGGAGGATAACTTCGGTATGGTATGGGAGGATAATATGATTCTTCATTTTCCATCATTTTTGGGATACTCACCTTGTGGATGGCCCTAGGTTACACTACCCTAAAGTGAGTGTGTGTGTTGTTTGCATAGTGGACATCGTGTTCTACTTGTAAACATTTTTTTTGGACAAACAACCTAGACCTAGTCCACATTGTGTTGGACAGACTATCAAAGCTCGAAGTCGGTCCTTTTCTTGATAAAATAACTATGTTCCACATTACATTGGAATGATTAAAGCTTGATCCTTTTATTGGAAAAATAGCTACATTCCATATTATTGTGTTGGAGCGATTGAAGCTTGATCCTTTGTTTTCTTTTGTTTTTCTTGGTCTTTGATAAGGTGTTATTTTGTATCTTTGTCATTGTTGCATACATAGGTGTTTTGAATGTCTATTTTAGTGTGAGTTTGTCATGGGGGAAAAATCTCACTAAAATTAGGGGGAAAAAATGTAGTAACAAAAAAAGTATCCATTTTTTTTTAGTTTGGGAATGAATAATTAACATTAAAATGAACCTAATGTTACCTTTATTTGGTGTTGTAATGTGTCTTACACATTCACATTAAGTCTAGGGCCCTTTTTAAAAAACTGGACTTAATGATTCCTTATTTAGGGTGTTGTAAAATTGTATCTTTACACTTTCACACTTGATCTAGGCTTTAATTAATTAGTGGGAGTTAATTAGGGCTTAATTGACTTATGAATTCAAATCCAAGCCTTATTTATTACATTTTTAGAGGGAAAATCCTAACTCATTAATAATATTTTACAACCTTAATTTTGTAAAGGTTTGAGGTCCTAGGTACGGTGACTTCACGATGGATCCTAAGATCCTTTGGCATATTATTTCATATCCTCGAAGCATGTCCTAGTTGAGTGTGCTAGGACCTATTCACCCTCTGGCGAATGGGTCCTCATTCACTTAGGACACCCCTTTTTTAAATTATTATTTGTGAGATATTAGTGATTTCAAATCCTGGATCTGATGTCAACTTGTGTTATTTGAATTTGGCGATTAAATCTTAAGCATAAATATAAGGCTATTTCACGTAGTTTCATGTAAGCAACTTTATGAGCAAGTCCTAATAGAAAATTTATGATTAAGAGAGCACTTCAAAATAATTTCAAAGAAATTCAAGGGAAGATTATTGAAGTTTATTGCAACAATCAAAGATCATATTGTCATGTCAAATTTGTGCATGTTGTTGAGCTAATGTGATGTTGAAGCATTGGTGATCAAGTTCAAGTCTTCAAAGCTATTAGATCTTATGTCAAATTCATTATCAAGATGTACATACATTAAGGCCACTTCATGCTTCATTTAAGATATGTACTCCAAGGTTTAATTGAGGATTGGTGAGTTTTGGCATTGCATTGTTCATTCATCTTTTCTTTATGCATTGTTTCACTTCAAGGTTTGGTTACCAAAACAAGGTTTGACTAAGGAAAACCCATATTCCCTTTAGAACAAACAAAAATTTTTCTTCTCTCTTGATGTGTGATTATAGGTTTTAGATTGAAGATCATGTGGAGAACAAAAGTTACAAAAGTTTTCAAGATTGCAAAGTTGTAAAAGTTGTCATCTTACTTACAAGATCATGAAAACCAAGCTAGAAAATTTATTTCTGACTTTTAGGAGTTGAGCACCTAGGATCTGGGAGTGTAGAAATTGAAGAACAAGATCCCAAAATTGATTTTCCAAAACCCTAACAGGGACCCATTCACCACTAGGCGAATGAGTCCTTAGTGAGCACTGAAACAACACTTTTTCAACAAGATAAACATCATTTCAACCTTTGAAAACCTTCCTATTTTTGTTATAACATTTAGGTTTATTTTCTAATTGCTATTTATGCATTTTACCTCTCATAATTGAGTGAAAATATAGTCAAAAAGTAGGTGAACCCATTTGATCAATCACATTTGGGTTTACCCCCTTTTTCAATGTTTCGCATCTACGAGCTCTTCTTGGCATGTGGTCTACATCAATAACCTCATCCTTGGGGGATGGCTCTCTAGTCTTCTCCTCATCTTCTCTCTTTTTAGAGGATATTTATTTTGCACTAGGTTATCTTACTCCGTTTTTAGAGAGATTGTATTGTACATGAGTACCTTATCAAGCTTCATGGTTGACATTTATTTATATTACATTGTAAATGGGTACCTTACTAGGCTAGTAGCTAGGACCCATTTGTTATGCCCACCTAAGCTATGCTTAAAGGGGGGTGTTAGTGTATATATTTAATACAGTTAGGCTTTAAGTCTACTTAGGTGTCCATCTACTTAGACACCCATCTACTTGGCACCCTTGATAGTTTTCCATATGATGTGTCAAGTTGGTTAGGAGTTTCATAGAGTTGTTGACTTACTGTCAACACCTCACACTACTTTAGTAGCATGAAACACACCACCACACCATGTGTGAGGAATCCTATCCTCATTTTGTGGAAGTTGCTTACCTTTCTCCTCCTATTTATGTATGACTTGTTTACCTAATACATTGGTCCACTTTATGCAATCTTGTGTTCATTGTGCTTTCTTTCAATCTTCGTATTTGTAGGTTCTTTCATAATGTTCATAGAAATTAAAAATAAAAGAGTAACTAAATAAATGAATAACCATCTTCTTCATATGTGGGTTGTAACACCCTTGTAACTTGTGTGACCCATTTAATAATTATACTGTAACTTATAATATATAAATTTATTAGTTACATTAATAAATTTACAAAATGTAGATGCATCAAGAATAAATAGGGTTCCACCTTTAGTGTCCCTAGCTAAACATTATTTTCCTAGATACATAACTTGTAATCATTCTTTAAAAACTAACATGCACCCTTAAATCATTTATTTTTTAAATAAAAAAATAATTCATAGCTAAATAGATAGGGATATGTAATACATTTTTATGAGTTTAACCCCTCATATCATTAAAAATCAATTTTACTTCCTCTCAACTCACACTCTTACATGTGTTGTCCCTAAGAAAAACTCCACCACCATAATAAATTGAGTCATATACGGTAGGATACACTTGATTCAATCAACCAAATATCATTATAATCCATTTAAGTAGAAACAATAGAAGAATTAGTAGGTTCATCATTAGAGGTCTTATTAGTAGGGTACCACCATTATTTTTCTTCGTGTTATTATATTATTTTATTAGATTTCATTATTTACTAAAATTAGAACACTTTAATCTACTCTCACCAAAGTGTTTTAGATCATTCCTTATACTTATTCTTATCAACCTTCTTCCTATGCTTACCTCTTGTAGACACATAAAAATGACCTAGGCCTGCAAGCTCTATTGTCACCATCCTCTTCCTATCATAATTAAAACATTTTAATTATGTCCTTGGTCCACTTTCGACTATTAATTAAATCATTCATAATTATTTAATTAATTCATGACTCTTATTCCTCTTGATTATTTAAATAAATAAATTTTATTTATTTATTTAAATATGCCACTAATTGTCTAATGTCTTTCCATAATTAAATAAATTTCTTAATTTATTTAATTATCCTTGTCCACTAAATTCTTCCTGATTATTTAAATACGTCATTAATTCTTAAATATCCTCTCATAATTAAATAAATTCTTTAATTTATTTAATTATTGTCTACCTTGGCATTTTCCCCATTTTAAATAAAATTATTTATTTAAGATGGTCCCATTTTCTAAATTTTCCCTCTTTTAGTAACTAATTCAAATTAATTAATTATTGTCTCATGACCCCACCTTTTCAATTAAATTTTTTAATTCAAAATAACCTTTTTCCTCCATAAATCAAGTAATTTCTAATATTATTTGATTTTACAACTGTCTTTTTCTGTGCCATTCTTATCTCTTTGTCACATGCATTGTCAACCCTTGATTTGATTTTCTCGAATTGAATCTTGTCCACTCATTTCAAATTTGACCTAATGTTTCCCTAACCCTAATTGTGGGTTATCATATTGAATCTTGTCCATTAATTCTAGGGAACTTGTCAATCTTCAATCTTGGCCATTCATTCAAAATTGCATTTTCTATAAAATGGCATTTTCTATAGTTAGGCATTAACATATTCATAATCATAAACATGGCATCTATTGCAATCATACATTATGCATCCATATAATCATCATTAGAACATAACTTTGTCATGACATATAAGCATAAATAACCATCACATCATGATGGCATGTCATCATAAGTATCTATCACAAAATGCATGCATGGCATAGTATATAAAATACATCATCATAGGAATGATAAATGCATAAATCATGTCACATAAGCATAATATGGTCATCATAATTGCATCATCATAATCATCATCGGATAAGCATATATCATAAACATATTCAACACATAATGCATCATCACATAACATAAATCATATAGGCCACATCAAAACTGGATCGCATATATAATCTCAAAAAAATAAAATGTCACAGGATAGAGTCATGTGATATCCCAAAAATAAAGCTCCCAGGCCTGATGGTAAAAATATAAAGTGTCATAGCATGAATGTCTGAAATTGAATGTCAAAATAACAATATCAAAGGGCCCTATGTCATGCTCTCCTCATCCCCTCATGGAGAAGAGTGGGGTGACCAATGACCTATAGTGGGAACTGGCATAACCTTTGAGGACATGGTAGCCAATATTTGTGAGGCTGACGAAACTGACACCGATGGAATCATCTCTATAGTAACATGCGGTTGTAAGGATATGGCGGTGTGTGTCTGGGAGGCTAATGGATCTGGAGGTTGACTATGCGTTGATCTGTACCCTAACCCTAATGATCCATGGGAATGTCTTGACCTATGACTAGAGGAATGCTTATGATGGGACTTGTGACCCGATGTGTGCCCTGAGGAAGTCAAGGCACCCACACTACTCTAGCTGCGATTGCTATGGGTGCAGTTGCTCCCTAACACTATCCCTATCTAGATGGATAATCTAGATAATCTGGGATCCCTCTGATCATCTGGAATTGTGTGCTTGTATAACATCATGTACTACCCTCTACTTGCGCTGACTCTAGCCAACTCCTAGGCAACATCTACAACCGACCATGTGCATAGTTGTGCAAACTAACTGCACCAAATATTTATCTCTTACCGTCAGATCTCTACCTGGTCCATCTCCACCTAGGTCACCTCATGCTTTGTTCATAGGGTGATGATCTCTATCGTGGCCTCATCTAGCCTCCTTTGCATGTCTGCTAATTTTTGATCTACAATGGCATCCCATGGAAATAGTGGCACACTAGCTATATCTAGATCCCCATCAATCATCCTCTCATGGAGTTGCCTCTACCCTTTCTCGACGGACGATCTTTGCCGACTGGATGTCTCGGAAATTTTATGAAAGAGATTTTACCGAAAGCCGAAGGATTTCGGAGCCGTTTCGACGATGATGTTCGATTTGTCGAGCGATCCCTCCGCTTCCTCTCCCTCCATTTCCTCCACCACCCTCTCCTTGACCTCCATCTTTTCCTCTCCCCCTACCTCATTGACCTCCTCGCTACACTCTTGGGATAACATAAATCTCTAGTCCATAGGTGTTGGTTCATCAGGATCAGTCAAGGGAATTGGTCTATGAGTCTGCCGCCACAAGTCATAATTTGGAGTCTACCCTAGATTTGGTGCTCCTCCACTCCATCCCCATGGCTGGGCCAGCAATCCATCGATCTGTTACTGAGCAAACGACACTGATATAGTAGTACCCCGCCTAGGCTCTCATGATGTCCTCATGTACTTGGTTGTCCCCATAGGCACACCCTGCTACTCACAAAACTGTTGAAGAACCCATTGGGGCATGTACATTTCTATGATCAGCTAGGACTGAATAGTGCAACCAATCAAGTACTGAAATTGTCTACAAAATGGCAAGTGGTCTGCCTTGTTGGCCCATGGTGCACAATCTTTGTATGGGCTCTAGACGAATGCAATCATCATGTCAATCCTGTGTCACCAAAATCCCATCTCACCAGCCCTGGTCTGTTGTAGGGCACCCGCATATAAGTATACATATGACATCCCATCTGCTAGCTATGGCCTCTAAATAGGTGGCCAAAAGACGATGATATGCTCCCATGCCCAGATCATTAGTAAAGTTGTGCCACAACTAATGCTACTCCCACACTTGTAGGCTACCTCATGTAGTTTATGGTATAACATGCTAAGCAAACAAGGCCCCCATGCAAAACAACTCTCTCCTGCCACAACTAGACTAACACATCACCCCATCTAATTAGGAATCCATGTCCCCAATGATTTGGAATCAAAACCCCGACAATCAATGTGCATAGCATAGTGTCCCACCATGGGTTGTTCTTGGCTAGGTAATCCCACTGAATCTCGTACCCGTACACACCAAGGCACACACCATCATCCGCCCCATTCAACTTTGTCATGGCCTAAACTCCCCACTGAGGATCATACACCACTCGCTCTCTTCTAATCAGAATATGCAGAATCTGGTACACGTCCTCCAAGGTGATCGTTGCCTCTCCTATCAACAAGTGGAAGGAACAAGTCTTTGAGTACCATCGCTCAGCCAGTGCTATCAGCAACCCCCTTTTAGACCAAATAATGGGCATATAGGTGACATAGAATAATCATAGCCGCATCACTCATCTCTGATCTTGGTTTGTCATGTGATCCCAAAACACATATGTGGATGGTCTAAATTCCCAAGTGTAGATCAACACTAATCATTTTTGCACATGTAGAAAGGAGAATTAGCACATTATTAAAAATCATTATTACCATCTACTTAGCTAAACATGAACAAAAAAAAGTGAGTCTAAAACTAAGTCAACCCTAGTCAAAGTCAAATAGGTCATGTTGACTTCGTTTGCATCGCGGTTTAGCATTTGCTTCATTTCATACAACAGTTGCATTGCACTATGGCACTTGTGTCATTTGGCATCACAAATGCGTAATCCTCAGTTGATTTCATTGCTCCATAATCAAATGCCTCATCATCAAAATAAATGTTCACTTGACTCCGCGTATGAGTTGGAGTATTGTGATTGCGTCGTTTAACCTGTCATTTGCACTACAAGACGGTGAATGCTTCCCGACTTTTGGAAAATGCATTGCAATACAATGATAATATAACAGACCCTTGGATTTTGTGTCATCACACATCAAATGTGTCAAACGTGACCTCAAATGTGACTTATGTGAATGCATATGCGTCACAACACATTCGTTTAACTACCCTAAAACCCTAAAAATGTGTGAAAAATGACAAAATCACAAGGGGGTATGAAGTACTTACTAGCAGGTATGCACCTTCTGGCTGTCGAAATGTCTTGACAATGTAGCCATGGTGCTTTGTGACTGGAATCACCATCTTTTCCTATGCTCTCCTAGCTCTGAGCACTCCAAATTTACTAATGTGAATGTGAAAATGAATTCACTTTTACCCCATTTTCAACCTATTTATAGGGTCAAAGTGGGATTATTCAACCTTTTCATTACTGGAAGCTCTTTTGACCACCTTTGACTGGCCCGTTGACTACTTAAGCATGTCAAAATTTGAAATCGCTTACGCTATTTATTTTTATGGTCATCAAATTAACTTTTCAGGACACTCCAAATTTTTTCTATCACGAGGAAAAAATTTGAAAAAAATTCTGAGGGGGCATAGATACTCTGCACCTCTGCTGGAGCATATTTCTAATTGAATTTTCTTTGTAACAATGCGACAAAATGCATTATGACAAAGAGGGGCAAAATGTAGACAGATAAAACTGACCTAGGCCTACAAGCTCTATTGTTGCCATCTTCTTCCTAGCATAATTAAAATATTTTAATTATGCCCTTAGTCCACTTTCGATTATTAAGTAAATAATTCATAATTATTTAATTAATTCACAACTCTTATTCCTTTTGATTATTTAAATAAATAAATTTTATTTATTTATTTAAATACGTCACTAATTGTCTAATGTATGTCCATAATTAAATAAATTTCTTAATTTATTTAATTATCCTTGTCCACTAATTTCTTCCTAATTATTTAAATAGGGGTAAACCCACAAAAGTGGTTTACAATTTGAGTGAGGAAGGAAAAGTTGCCAAAAATAACCCCATGCAAAAAAAAATTGGTTTTTGGGGTTCGAATGAACCCTTTAGTTCAAGCGAACCAAAAAAGGGTTCGAATGAACCCTAGTTCAAGTGAACCAATTAAATGCAAGGTCCCACCATTCCCACCAAGAAACAAAAGCACTTTTTGAGTGGCTCTGAACCCCCGGTTCTCCACTCCCCCTTTTTCCCACCTTCACCTCCCTCCTGCACCAAACGCCCAAATTTTCCACTCTCAAAGCTTAGGGGATTTAGAAAATGAGGAGACTTCTACACCAACTAGATGACATAACGCATATCCAATGAATATACTTTTAATATTTTTTTGGTTTTATGGCCATTTTTTGTTTTTATTTAATGAGGTTTTCACCCAAAATCAAGCTCTTTGTTCTACACATGTGAGAAAAAAATAGGCAGATTATCAATAAAAATGAAAATATATGCACCCAGACATAAGCCCATCCCAACAGTAAAAAATGAATTTTGATAATATTACAAAAAAGTTAAGTTATACAGTCACTAAGGCCTGGAATTATTGTAATTGGTTTGACTTCAAAACTTTATTAAGGAAAAAAAATATTCAATAAAACACTATCTAACCACCTGGCTAATCTAGATAATGTGAATGAAAATCTAAATTTAAAGAATTAGAATCTGTCCTTCACATGCAGAAAAAAATTATGCTGCTATATGCAAGAGTGTCATCTTAAAAATGTTGTTTATTGAAAATTAGCTTTCAAAGGAGATGGAAAAAATTCCCATTCAGTACCGGAAAATATTGGGTGAAGCCACAATAGTGGTTTACAATTTGATGGAGGAAGGAAAACTGAGAAAAAATGACCCCATGGCAAAAAAATTGGTTTTAGGGTTCGAATGAACCTACAAGTTCGACTGAACCAAAAAGGGGTTCGACCGAACTAGTGTTCGAGCGAACCCGTTAATTAGTGGGATCACATTTCCCACCCAAAAAACAAAAGAAAAATGCATATTTAAGGGGGTTCGAATGAACCTTGGTTCGCTTCCACCTCGGGTTCGCACCGTCAGCCACAATTCTCCCCTTTTTCCTTGATTTTGAAATTGCACCACAAAAACCGGAATTTTGCTTGAAGCTCGTGTTGAGGATGTTCTGAGTGAGTCTCTTTAAACCCAACTAGAATTAGGTAGTCCTTCTGAATGAGCTATCCAACTTAATATATAATTTTAATATGTATTTTTTTTTTTTTTAGTTTTATTAAACATAGGTTTTTCATTTAAAAAGAAGGTCACTGTTCTGCACATGTGGAAAATAGTAGATTATCAAATTTTCTTTTTGAAAAATATGAGAGCACCAGATATTGAATTCCTTGATCCAACACAAAAAAAAAAGAATTTCGATATATAGAAAAAAAGTTACGCGTTATACTGTTGCACTATGTCTGAATTGTGATTGGTTTGACTTCGAAACTTGATTAAAGAAAAAATATTCAATAAAAAGCTATCTAACCAAGTGGAAGCACTAGATATCGGAGTTACAAATCTCAATTCGAAAGAATTATCGAATTTTATCCTTTATTGAAAAAAATTTATGTGTTATACGGTGTGCATCACTTTTTTAAAATGTTGTTTTCTTAAAACCACTTTTCGTGGGAGATAGAAAAAAGAAGTGTAATCTGATTGAAAAAATTTGAAAAATATATTTTAGAATCTTAGAGATAAAATGTACTAGACCCTAGTTTATCATCAAATTCCTCACGTTTAGCCAAGCAGAAAGTTCTGTGAAGATTTAGTTAAAAACATTAACTCTATGTCCAATTTGGCCAAAATTTGTAAACTACTATTGTGGGATCACCCATGATAAATTTTTATTTTTATTTATTTAAATACGTCATTAATTCTTAAATTTCCTCTCATAATTAAATAATTTTATTTATTTATTTAATTATTGTCTACCTTGGCATTTTCCCCATTTTAAATAAAATTATTTATTTAAAATGGTCCCACTTTCTAATTTTTCCCTCTTTTAGTAAATAATTCAAATTAATTATTTATTCTCATGACCCCACCTTTTGAATTAATTTTTTTAATTCAAAAGTCTTTTTCCTCCATAAATCAAGTAATTTCTAATATTATTTGATTTTCCAGCTCTCTTTTTATGTGCCATTCTTATCTCCTTGTCACATGCATTGTCAACCCTTGTTTTCATTTTCTCAAATTGAATCTTGTCCACTCATTTCAAATTTCACCTAATGTTTCCCTAACCCTAATTGTGGGTTGTCATATTGAATCTTGTCCATTGATTCTAGGGCACTTGTCAATCTTCAATCTTGGCCATTCATTCAAAATTGCATTTTCTATAAAATGGAAATTTTGGTCTCATTTGCTCACCTCATGATATCTACATCTCATGCAATATTGTTATCATCTTGCAATCTTTTCATTTCATGCTCTTGCAATTTCATGTCATTGTAGCTCTTGTCTTAGGCATACTTCATCATTCTTGTAATTTTTTCATACTTTAGTCATAGTTTAGAGTTTGCTTACTAGTTGAATAGTTGCATAGTATTCCATTTCACATCAAATCCTTCAACATTTTCCTTGGTTTTGGCATTGTCACATATTGCTTACACAAAATCTAAGGGAAAACTTCATATTCTAGCAAATAGAGGTGTAATGGAGGTCAATCATGGAGGTTGAAGACTTAAGGTGATATCTCTATTTTTTTTTTAATGTTTTCCTCCTTTGTGATTCATTATTGCTTTGGGTTTTGTTTATTTAGCTACAAATCTGCTAACCTACAAATTTCCCTTAGTTACATTAGTGAACCCGATGCCAAAATTGTGCATGCTTGTTTTTTCTGTATGACTTTTTTTTGTGTTTTGTAGGTACAGGTATGGAAACCCGCATTCATAGTTTCTAGCATCACAATCAATGTGTCGTGACACATTCAGCCAATAGAACAATGCATCTGAAGACTTGAACCACATTCATCATCTGCAGAGATGCATTTTCCAAGACTCTGATGCATTCGACATTCAAAGTGATGCATTTGAAGGTCACGATGCATCTATTCTATATATCGGTGCATATGTCTGTCAAATTCTAGCATACAAACCCAAGTCTCATTTTCTATGTAGAGTGACACATTTGCTCTGCTGGGACACATTCATCTGGTAAATTTTTTTTTTCAAATTTTTCTAGAATTTTCCAAATTTTATCTTTTCAATTTAGTAGTTAGGGGTTTTTCTAGTTACTAATTTGCTATTGCAACATGTGGCTTTGAATTTCCATGGGTCCAAGATATCTTTTTGAGACTACTAACAAGTGGTTTTGTAGGTTCGAATGTCCAAGGATTTTTATTTTGAAACCTTTTGTGTTTATTTTAAATTAGGAAACACTTCCATGGGTTCTTTAAAAATAACATTTTCTTGTCTCATCTAGATTTAATTAGGGGGTTAAATAACTTTTCTTGATTGTGCTTAAAGGTGGTAGGTGATTATGCTCTCACCTTGTGCAAACTAGGTGATCAGAAAACCAGACCCATTTATTTTATGTGTCACCACGATTCAATAATCAAAGTATTCTCACATGTTCCAAAGTAATCTCACAAGTGAAGAAATACATTTGGCTCAGTAATTGCCTTTGAAACATGTGATGTTCAAACTCTTTTCTCATTTGCTAATAAAAGTGTCAACTATCAAGTAGAAGGCATCCACATTCTTGTAGTTCTTAGTAGAGGTGATCAACCCACCATGGGAGATTTATAGGTGTTGGAAGCTTTTTAGTTACATTGTAAAAAAAGATCCAACACACTATAAGGGGAGCCCGTGGTGGCCAAGATTCTAGATTCATCCACCAAGAATAAGTGTAGTTGGGGAAACTCGCGTGGAATCTAGTGAATATTGTCCTTGCCTAACCTAGGATTGTGCTTGTCTTCTTTATGAATGTTCAAACAAGATATTGTGTTTTCCAAGTGTTTTCTAAAACATTCAAACAAAAAAACACTATTTCATAGATCTGGAAACAAACATTCAACTTGAGACAATTTTTTAAAAAATCCAAAATTGCAAAACAAACTTGACATATTCTGTTGCAACGCATTTGTTGAAACACATTCACCTTTTTGTGCCGCATTTTCCATTTTCTATGATGAATTCACTTTGATAAGCCACATTTGATATTTCTAGTGATGTATTTGCCTATGTTGAACCGCATTCGCTTTACAGAACATTGTAATTTCTTTTCTGAGTCACATTTTTTGTCTAAAAAACTACATTTTCTAGAATTGTGACACATCTGCTAAACTACAATGCATTCGCAATGTGGAATGACACATTTGTCTGGCAGAAACTAAAACACTATTGTAGTCTAGAACCCAAAACTAAATTTGTCCAATTTATCATTAGACATCCTTTTCTAGCAGCCTTTGTCAAAAACCAGAAAGAGAATTACTCAAATCTTTTATCATTTGCATCTTTAGATAGCATTTACCCATAGGTTTAACTTTGCAAATTTTAGTTGCATCCTTTAGAGTCCATCATCTTCATTTTAAGTCATACACCAGTCCTTAGGTCCCCATTTCATTTACAAAATTTGGGCTTACAAGACCTTATCATACCTTGAAAAATCATTGCCTTCAAGACTAGGTGGTCATTGGACTTAGTCAACATAATTTCTTTTATTCCTTGTCCTTTTTGTGAGACTCTCCAACTCAAAAGTTTAGTTACGAAACCTCACCTTGTCATCTTGTCATCTTGTCCTTTGGTCACATTAGTTTTCCTTTGATGACCCAAATTAAGACATAGATTAACCTCAGGGTGGTTGAGTAACCTTCTTCCAAATCATTTAGACTATTTCATTCAAGTCATTTTAGTCCTCATTTTGCATACCTTATTCCCAAAAAATCCAAAAAAAAATTAATAGTCCTCATTGTCCTTTGGCATTTGCCATTTACTTTAGGCAACATTGTCATATTGCATTGTCATCCCTTATAATCAAAAAAATCCAAAAAAATAGCTTGCAATTGCATCCCTTATTCAAAAATCCCAAAAATATAGTGTCATTGAATCTAGTTGTCATTTTCATCCTCTTCATAATTTGAGCAATACCTTATATGGTTGAGACTAGGCTTCAAAGAAAAAGAAGACAAATTGCTAATTTTGGACAAGACAACAACACTTATATCTTTTCCAATTACATGAATCAAAATGTGAACCAAGACGTATCTTTTATCAATTCCTTCAGCGAAATGAACATGCTATATTTGTCACAAAATCCTTTTGAATCATTCATACATAGAGATGAACATGGAAATGTGTATATGGAAGACCTAGAAGCAACACACCAAAATCCTGACATAGCCTCCTTTGGGGAAGACTTAGTCTTACATGATCCATAAAGATATCTAGCCATGCTAATAGACCAAGGGGCTAAACTACCACGTGGATTTGAAATTAATACTCTAAGGGTAGCATCACCTGATCACAATTCCAACAACAACAATGCAAACAACATGTCCAACACTAATCAATCTCAAAACAATGCAAGCAATGCTTTCATTGGTGCCTCCTCGCAAATTTCCACAGGAACTATTAATGTCACCTCTAATGAAACAACCAATCAAAATAATTCCAATTCAATTAATGCAACATCCATTGGAGGGACACCAACTATGTCACAAGCCATGTCACAATATATGCCAACAATGTCAATGACATCCTCACAATTGGCTGGAGCTACCTTTGGATTCTCATCAATGGGGGAAAGTTCTTCAAATCCTCTATTTGGAGCTTCATCTAGCACCATGGGAGCATCATCATCAAATACTTGCATTGGGTCTTCCTTTAATCCCTTTGGAGGAAGTAAACGACATGTTTTCATTCGAGGACCACAACCAAATGTCAACACTTCATCACAACTTAATACTAGTACTTCCTAAGGTCAAAACACCAAAATTCCCCATGGAGAATTTCACCAATTTTGACAAGGCAATCAAAATACATAGCATATGAGATTATTTGGACATCAAAATACTCAAGGTCAACACATCCCACAATATCAACTAATATGGATGGAGGGCACATTCCTACGTACACATCACACATTCACACTCATCAATACATCCCTAACCAAAACTTGCAATACCAACAACATTCCAATCAAAACACATCATACATCTCATAGCAGCACATTCAGCAACAAAATAAAAACATCTCATCCCAAAAAAATGGCACTCATGGCATTCCTATCACTCCCATGTGTGATGCGATGAACAATCCTATAATTGATGCCTTGACAGCCCAAGTGGCGAACCTAAAAAAAATGATAGAGACTATGAAAATTTCCAATTAAAAGTCACACATGACATATGACCTATGTCCATATCCTTTTGACACAAATCTATACATGCCACCATTTCCTCCTGGGTATGTGGCACCAAACTTTACCAAGTACAAGGGAAAGACAAACCCCATTGAACACACTCAATAATTCACAACCAATTACATGTAAATTTCCTATGAACATACGTACTTGATGAGAATCTTCCCTAAGAGTCTTGTAGGTCCTACACTTGAATGGTTTTCCACTTTACAAAAGGGGATAAAATCATGGGATGAGCTTGCAGAAAAATTTATGCAAAACTATGCTTATAACATTGACACAAACACCTCCATTACCAGTTTATGCACACTTACACAAGAAGATGCTGGTGAGACTTTTATCCCATTCTTCCAAAGATGGAGAAGCCTAGAAAGTCATTTCCATATTGGCATACCTGAAAAATAAAAAGTTGACATGTTTGTCCAAACACTCCTAGGACCATTGAAATATGGCTTAAAAGTCCACTACTGTACAACCTTCACAAACTTAGTCGAAAAGGGTGTCCAACTTGAGAAGACCTTTACTGCTAAGGGAGAACTAAAATATGGTCCTAAAAACACAAACTCAAACCCACCCGCATACAAGAATAAATATTGGGTCTTGAGAATAAACATGTTACTAATGATGGTGTTGTTGACGCTAAGGCAATTAACACAATGGGTCCAATACTCACTCTTAAAGGAGCTCCACTGCAAAATACATAGATGATCACACCAACACCAACTGCTAATTCCATTCAAAGTATTCATAACAATCAAAAAAATCAAAACCAAGGGCAGCCACAAAGAAAGAAAATTTCCAAAAATATGCAGATATATGCCCTTGGGTGAACCAATCAATGATGTCCTTAAAAAGATCCTTCAAAATGGTGTCATCACACTAGAGGACCCTAAGTCATATGTAATTTACGTCTAAACCATCATGGTGGGATGACAACACTTTTGTGACTATCACCGCTAAAGGGAATACAACATCTTCGGTCGACAACTAAAACTGGTACAAAGTGATCCCACAAAGTCGGGTTTACAATTTCTCGAGGAACTGATTTTTGTTGGAAATCACATATTCGAGAAAATATAATGATTTAAGCCTTAAAAGGTTCCATTTAAATACTCCATTGAAGAGGGTTTGATCAAACTACCTTTAATCAAACCCTCGATAGAACCTCTAGTTTTTAAAGCATACCTATACCGTAGTCTCCTTTACACCTATCAAAATTATCGATAAAGAACCACTTTTGATTTACCTTTTGGGGATCAAATGACCATTTAAAATTTGATTTTTGTGGTCCATAGTCCTTATTATAAGCTTCCTTAAAAGTATAATTTTTAAATAAATTTAATTTAATTCATATTATATTTATTTTTTATTTCTTGTGAATGCAGGTTTTTCACCGAAAATCAAGCTCTTTGTTCTGCACATGTGGAAAAATAATAGATTATCAATATATATATATATATATTATTGCACCTGATATTGAAGTCCTTGATCTAACAAAGAAAAAAAATGAATTTTTCGATACATGCAAACAAAGTTACACATTATATGGTCGCGCTATGTCTGAATTATTTTTGGTTTGACTTGAAAAATTGATTAAAGAAAAAATATAGAAAAAAAAACTATCTAACCAAGTGGAAGCACTAGATATTAGAGTTATGAATCAATTCTTGAAAGAATTAGAATTTCTTATCCTTCATGGAAAAATTCTGCCATGCTATACTCAAGTGATGCCACTTTTAAAAAATGTTGTTTTCTCAAAAAACCAGTTTTTGAGGGAGATGGAAGAAGAAGTGCAATTTGATTCCAAAATTTTGAAAAAAATTAGCTTAGAACTATAGACAAAATTTCATGAAACTCTAGTTTGCATCATCTTCAAATTCTCATTGTTTAGTCGCTATAGGTGGCCAAAATTGAAGATTTAGTTAAAAAAAATTTCTATTTCATTGTCCAGCTTTGCCAAAAATTATAAACTGACTATTGTGGGATCACCTACGGATCTTATTGAAAATCAAACAATCTAACTATAATAAATATCACCATACCATACTATTCACAAGAACCCACTGTGAGACCATGGTCCGAATAAACCCTCTACATCAGGTCCTAAGGCTAATAAGAATCGTGCCAACTATATGCGCACCACATTCGACTATTCCAGTGGGACCATTATAAATTGTGTTCAAGCCACTGATGATTATGTAAATACAATTACTATCAAGAGAGCACCTGAATGCAATGCCACTGCCCGAAGTGGAAAAATCACCATAGCTGGTCCACCTCCTCCTAGGAAACTGAAGATCACCATCCCTAGTCCATTTGCTAGGAAATCCCAATCAGCACCCTCTTCTAGGGAGTCACAACCTAAGGGGCTTTTTTACCTTATTGATCAACTAGGAAAAACACTGACTCATATTTCTATACTAGAATTGCTATACATTTTTCCCACACATAAGACCATACTTGATAAAAACTTGAAAGAGTCTTATGTCCCTCAAGAAATTGATGTCAACTAGTTTGAAGCCATGGTGGGTTACCTCACTACACCCCATCATGTAACATTTTTAGACCAAGCTTATTCTTCACCAAAATCCAATCATAACGATGCTTTACACATTGAAGTCTTTATTCAAAAACATAAGGTTAGACAAGTTTTAGTAGATGGCGGAGAAGGACTAAATATATTCTCCTTAAAGTTGGTTAAGGCTCTAGGCTTCTCTGATGCTTGCGTAGATGATACAAAGAGCTTAGTCATAAAGACATATGATGATGAAGAACGTTCCTCTCAAGGTGTTATCACTCTTCCTATTAGAGTTGGGTCGATCATTGTGGTCACAACTTGCCAAGTCCTGGATCTAGAATTTCCCTATAATATCTTGCTTGGTATACCTTAGATTCATGCCTTGAAAGTCATTCCTTCCACCTACCATCAATGCTTAAAATTTTCCTTCAATGGCACTGAGATCACCATATACAGAGACCCCGATCCTTTCCATTATTGCACCAACTTAAGGGCTATTTCAAACCAAAAAGTTCCCATCAACCAAGAGGCTTCGACATCATCTTCCTCCAAATATGTTGATCCATCCACACTCTTCAAATCATCTACATCTTACCCCTTTTCATTAACCTTACCATCTTCCTCTACCCTAAAGGATAATCTCGGTGTCAAGATACATGACTTAGGTTGTGGGGAATACAAAGCGCACCTGACATACTACATCACTAAAAATCCCAAGTCTCCTAAAGATTATGGTGGACCCTACCTCAGAATGTAACCTAAGCAATTTTGTAAAGTTCTGCCATCACACATTTTTATAAGATGGGGAGAAATGAGTAAAGAAGACATCAAAGATATCACAACTTGGATTTATAAAGACCTAGTAAATCCATCCCCATTACCCGTCTAGGTATATAGAAAAGGCTATGATATGATGAAGGAAAAAGGCTATGATGGAATTAGTGGCCTTGTTAGGAATAAGACTGGAATGCGAGAATCGATCATGCCTCCTCAAAGACCAAAACGCCTTGGACTAGGATATGGACTATCCGAAAATGATGATCGATGTACCAATGGACTTTTGAGTGAGAGGGTGAATGCTTCAGAAAGTGTCAAGACTATTGAGGAATCCCTTACCAAAACTAACTACCATGAATAGGAATTTGGTTCCCAACAATCCTTAAGTGACTGTTGTATTGATGAGTTGTTCCTCAAACCTAGAGAACTTACCTTTGAAGAAATATTTTGGAAAATGTTTAAGATTGACCTAGCACACAATGATGACAATCCTAAAATCCCAAGGAAACAAGAAGACTAGGATAGATTCTTCTGCTCAAGGAATAATGACAAATCTAAATCATCTTCTAGTCCCATTTTTCATACCCCGACATATCTTTCCATCCATCTAACAATAATGACCTTCATTGCGATTCATTTGAATTTCCAGATGACACCATCGACCCTAGTGATAGTCCTTTTGTCCTTTATTTTGATAATGAGTATGAATCAAGTGATGGAGAATATTGGATAGAATTTGACTAGGAGTTGGTTGATGACAACTTTATCTTCAACGTCTCTGAATCCATCTGTATGCTTTCTGCGTCCTCCCTGCTATTCACCAATACTGATGATGGTATCTCCTTATTCTACCCTCAACTAATTGATTAGGATCAACAAGGCCCACGAATTATGGATATATTTTAGAACGATGAGGCCATTGCAAAATTCATGGTACTACATGATGGCATACCAAGTGGAGATCACAAGGTTGGATTTTCCATTGAACTAGATTGTGTAGCTTATTTTGGGGAGACTACTCCATCCTCTAATCACAAAATGAAAAATAAAAATAAAACAAAAAATAACATGCCTTTAGGTGAAAACCAAAAGGCACCTTCTCACGATAAAAAGGTAAAAATAAAAGATGTATCTATGAGTGAAAATCTCTCTAAGGCGCCCAAATATGGAGGACTATACTTTCTTCCCATGACTCAAGAAATATCTACAATGCTCATAGAGGACACCATGGAAGTCAACATATCTACAACAAAAGATCCTAAAATTTTCCTGTTTGCAACATCCTTGATAGAAGAAGAGAAACCTGAATTCCACAAATTATTCTCAGAGCGTAAAATCAATTTTGCATGATCCTATGCGAATATTCCTGGGTTGGATCCATAAATTTTCTTGCACCATTTTCCATTACTTCCAGATGCCAAACCAATGAAATAAAAGCTACAAAAAATGCATCCTTAGATCACCCTACTAGTCAAAGTAGAACTAAATAAATTGTTGGATGTGGGATTCATACGGTCAATAGACTATGTTGAATGGATATCCAATATGGTACCAGTCACAAAGCCAAATGGTCAAATCTACATATACACAGATTTTTCGGAGCTGAATAAAGCATGTCCAAAGGATGACTTTCCATTACCAAACATAGACATCATAGTTGACCTTATTGCAGGATATGAGATGTTGTCCCTCATGGATGATTTCTCAGGTTATAATCAGATTTGTATTGCCCCTAAAGATGAACATAAAACATCCTTTACATGTCCTTTGGGTACAAATTGTTTGAATGTCATACCTTTTGGTCTTAAGAATGCAGGTGCAACATATTAGAGAGCCATGACAACAATATTTCATGACATGATGCACACTCTAATGAAAGATTATGTAGATGACCTTCTAGCCAGGTCATGGACATGAAGAGATCATTTGAATGTGTTAGACAAAATCTTCAAAATACTAGAAGAATATAAATTTCACTTGAATCCAAACAAATGTGTCTTTGGTGTGACATCAGGGAAACTTTTGGGATACATGGTTTCTCACAAAGGCATTGAAGTTGATCGTTCCAAAGTAAAAGCCATATTAGACATGCCTCCCATAAAAGGGATAAGTGAATTGAGGACATTGGAGGGAAGATTGCAATCTATCTGACGCTTCATAGCTCAATTGGCCAACAAATGTCAACTGTTTCAACATCTTCTATGCAAGGATGTTCCCTTTGTGTGGAACGATAAATGTCAAGATGCCTTCCAACTAATAAAGGATTATCTATTGTCACCTCCTATTCTAATGCCACCTATTGAAGGGAAACCTTTGGTTTTATACATTTATGCAACTACTTCAGCACTAGGGGCATTACTGGCACAAAATGATTATGACAAGAAGGAAAGGGCCATATACCACATTAGTTAGACATTAGTCGAGTGTGAGCTAAATTACACATCTATTGAACATGCCTACCTAGCAGTTGTCTTTATAGCTCAAAAGCTAAGTCATTACATGTTAAATAATAAGACACAACTGGTAGCAAAGATTGATCACCTAAAAAATCTCCTAAGTCGTGCAACATTGACAAGCTGCTTGGCAAAGTGGGTGATGATTTTGTGTGAATATGACATTCAGTATGTGAAGCGAAAGGCTATAAAGGGACAAGTGATAGAAGATCAACTAGCAGATGCACCTGTATAAGGCGATCAACCACTAATAGCAAACTTTCCAAATGAGTCCATATTTCATACAAAACCTAAGGTGCCTTGGAAAATTTACTTTGACAAGTCTCATACTAATCATGGCTTAGGAGCAAGAATATTATTTATCACACCTAAAGGAGACTCCATCCCTATTTCATTCTGCATTGCTTTTCCATGTACAAACAGTATTGCAGAATATGAGGAACTTGTCACAGGATTAAGAATGGCCATAAAATGGAAGAT
>VDFB02069439.1:0-10574 GCA_007258455.2 Sequoia sempervirens
GACATATTAGAATCAGTTTTTGGATAGAGATCAAGCTCATTCTAGTGGTTATCCGTGCACATTCTCTTGTACTTGTGTTCGGGGAAGCGAACCTTGGGCTGATTTGGTTCGTCATTCTGAGACTTTTGGTGAGAGAGTTGTGAAAGATTTCAAGTGTCTTCGTGATTATGTCGGTATTCTTCAGAGAAGGCATTGTACATCCTTGAGGTATATTGAGGATGAGATTGTTGAGCTCTTGCAAAGGGTTGTTTTCTTCTTTGCAAAAAGTCTTGAAGGAGTCACTTTTGCAGTCATGACTCTGTTTGATGCTTTGAGGAGTTATGCTGGTGAGAATATTTATGAGTTGATTAGATTCTTCATTTTTGTGCTTTGGAATGTGCTAGTCATTGGCATTGCACATATTGACTCCTCAAAGTTTATTGGGCGTGAGATGCTACTAGATTTTGATTTCAGTCCTTCCAAGTTTTTTAGTTTGAGTTTCATAAATGGTAACTTTTTGGAGTTACAAGGGAGGTTAGAGCAGAATTGGCACAAGGGCTTTATTTGTGTGATCAGAGTGGTGCAGCATCAGCATGGTGGGTCTTTTCAGAGATGGACATGGGACCTTGGGATCCTATATGTTTTGGTGGATCAGTTTGGAGTGTAATGGCATTGCTTGAGGACAAGCAATTTTGGGAAGGGCAGGCTGTAATGTCCCCATTTTAGCCATAAGCTCTTCTGTGACTGATAGCCTATTTTCGGAGGCCAGTAGGCTAGTCAAAAGTGCAAATTAGGGTTTCCTATTTTGTAGGAGGTTTCAAATGAGTTTTTGAAGGTTTGCATATGAGAGTTTTTTATGCATGTCTGGTGGAGCTTTCTGGGTTTTTGGAGAGCTTCAGGATAAGGTAACATGCATTTTGGTGGATCTGCTTGCATCTGAGAGAGAAGGTTTACGGGTTTTGGGTTTTCGAGGCTTGATTGTTGGGCGTTTAAATTAGCACCTCACGGAGTCTTGATTGTCGCGTTGACTATTCAATGCTGCAACACTTAACGTTATTTAAAGAGAGGAGAGTCCCTACCTCTGTAGACAGTAAATAGGAAGGGAAATGTTAACTAAAGTTCCTATCTTTTTATGCTTCAGCGGCGGGACACAAGGGTGCACAAACACAATGCGCCGTAGCTAAGCTTTTCTCTGGTTTCTGCAGATCTTAACTACGACTAACTAGCTTCTATCTATCCAATACCTTCAAGATGAACAGAGCATGAGGGTAAAGGAGCGGGAATGGGATGGTTGGATCACTTGAATTCACCGTCTCCAGAGGATATGGCCGAGGCTCTGAACTCTCGGGTATACACCGGGATAAGGTTGGTACAAGCAAACACTCTACACGGTAAACTAGATCTGAGATCTGCCAAGGAGGAGGGACTCCTATCCGAGGTATGAGCTTAAGAAATAGTTTACTAGAAACAACAAAATCACGATGCCTTGGCCAACGAGCCTGCTAAGGAGGAGGGACTCCTATCCGAAGTATAGCTTGGAAGTCAACACATTAAACAACATCAAACGATAACTGTCAATAACGAATATCCAAGGAGGAGGGACTCCTATCCGAGGAGGGAAATGAGACAAGTTATTAGACACAAGACGTAGACATAACTCAAATAAGATGATCAAAACGCAAGCGCCTTCTGATATTCTTCTTCAATGCTTCATCAACGAACTACAAAAGTTGGGAAAGCAAAGGCACGAAATCATGCACAATTACAATCATCCAACGAACTCTCATCCAAGAGTGAACAAATATTCGCTTTCAAAGCTTGTTGGCAATAATGGCGCAGCAATTTTGCATAGCAAGTAAAGGTTGAACAAATAATGAGCCCAAGGCTCTTATTTATAGAACTCAAAGGAGTGGGTAACCCCAAAATCTCCTTGAGTTAACAATGAGTTCTTGCCAATCAATTAGCAAGATTTATTCCTAAAAAGGGGGAGCAAGCAGTTAATTGGAAAGCTACTTCAGTTAACTGAAAGTAAACAAAGAGTCAACTGGAAACTACTTCAGTTGACTGAAAGCAAACTAAAGGTGAACTTAAATGTAAAGTATCCCTCCAAAATAGACATCCACATTTAGTGGAGATCTAAGATCCACGAATCATGGAAGCCAATTAGAAATCCTTAATTAGTGGGATCTGACAATGCATGATTTAAGGAAAGTAGAGTTAAACTTGGAAAGAAGCATCAAGTTAACTCCAACTACATTTAATAGCATCTTGAGTTGACTTGGAAAGAAGCATCAAGTCAACTCAAGTCTCATGAATGCCACTTGGAGGGGGTATGGCGTCCTTTTCTGGTGCATTTATAGCTCGCCATTAATCAACAGTGTCTCTATCCATTGGTTGACTTCATCAGCTTCTGGGGAGTTAATGCTCCGTAGAATGATGACGTGGCATCGAAGCATGATCTCACCCGTTGTGAGCTGATTTCCGAAGTCAATGCATTGAGATGCTGCCTCTTCTAACTTGGTTGATAAAGCTGCTACCTTAGCCAGCTTACAACCCTCTGGATCATCAAGAAAGGTACTGCGGATGACATCTCTGAACTGGTTCTGTACAGTCACCAACTCGACATATTCTCCTCCTTCACGCTGATATTCCATGCAAGGGAAAGATATTACCAACATTCTTGCTAAGTTGATAATAGTGGCAACCACCCTTCTGTAATCAATCATCTCTACTGAATGAGCGTCGTAGGCTTTCACCTTGTACGCTAATTGTTCCTTCCAAGCAAAAAGATGTTGCTTGTTTTCCTCAGAGTATACCGATTGATATGCTAATTTACGTCCAATTTATTGCTTCAATCTTCATTTCTTTGCAATCTTATTCCATTCTTGAATCTCCACAAGTTCATATGCTCTGTCTACGTAAGCGGTATAGGTTTTCCCGATGCGCATCTACCCTTGGTGACTCTCCACGATTTCTCAGTGTTTGCAGATATTAACATTGCGATGATTACCGTTGAGGCGCGAGAGTCTAAATGAAAGTCACCCTTTGGAAGGCAAGGCTGAGACGTTTGGTGTGCCATGTATCAAGCTGGTTATGTAAGACCTCAGTTTCTGATTTTCAGCCTTTAAGGCTGCCTTTTCCTTACCATCCTTTGCCATCCTTTCTTGCACGCACACCGAAGCTATTCCGAGAAGATCCGCCTCCACCTGTCGTGTAGTCTTCCCGAGGTTAAGTTGAGACAAAGTGTAGTCCTCTACTTGAACCTCGTGTATGCTTTTCTCTACTAGTGGAGCGGCAGTCTCTATGATGATCTCACATTCTGCATTCCTTTCTATGTGAACTTGATTCTTCAGCCTTTTCGCCGGCATGTCTTGTGAGACGTGGTCGAATTCGGTAAAGTCAAGTTCATAGGAGGGTTTCTCCCTCTTCCTTCCTAGGAAGCCTTCGAGCCAAATAGAATCTCGGCGAACTTCACTAGGAGGGACGTGAGGCCATTGAACGCTAGATGTGTGAGACTGTGCTGGAGCAATGTCTCTCGGTGGCGAATCCAAGTCGATGAGGACTTGTGTATGCTGTGACACTGGTGATGTAGGCGGTTCTGTTTCCAGAACAGGCACCGTCTCTGCTGCTGCTTCTACTGTCGTTGCTTCTGCCATTGGCTCAGCCACTGGTTCTTCAACAACTACTGCTGCTGGTTCCTCTGTGATAACTTCTACTGAATCAGGGATAGCAGTCTCTACTCTTTGTTCTGGGGCAGCAATACCCATGATTATGTCAGGACTATGTGTGGCTTTCTCAACTGGTGTCCTCTGTGTTCTTGGTTTTGACATCCTCATCCCTTGGGGAGGATTGCACCATTGTTTCTGTCTAGGTTTCCTTCTTGAAGTGGAAGGTGGTGTAGACTGAACCTGTGGCGGCTCTGTTCTCTTTGGTATCACCTTCCTAGACTTCTTGCTGTCGAGATAGAGTTGGCTATTTCTAACCACTCTACTCGTTCTTTCTTCTATAGATGTGTCTTCTTTGGCATACCAATCCACTCTCGGGAGTGATTGAGAGTCAACTGAATCTGTGAAGAATGAGGGGAGAATGACTTCTCCTTCATCATCTGACAGGCCCTCAATGTCTACTGACATGAAATCAGCAATTTGTGTGAGTCTAAATCTGCTGTAGTTCCTTCTCCGCACTTCATACTCGTCTTTACAATTCACCCAATAATCTTCCATAGAAGACTTATGTGACGAGTGTTGCTCAAGGTGTGCTGCATAGAGTCCCCTGGGATCATAGGATCTTCTATCAATGAGATACTTGAGGTTAAACCTCGCTGTTTCTTGACTCATCATCTTAGCATCTGCCGCGAATCCACATCTATACAGTCCCATTTCAACGGGAAAGTTAACAGCTGTCTTCCTCTTCAAGCGCAAGTGGATATGAACCTCGGACAACTGTCTCGGGAATTCCATGAAGACTACCCTATCTGAAGGGTATCTTGGTAGCATGGCAGGGTGGCCAATGTAGCCATACACGCGTATGTAGGAGAACGTAGGAAATTGGATGAACCAATCTGCCCAATCCGCCATTGCCTCTCTGGCTGTCTGTGAAATACGCACGTGCATCGCATGGTTAAGCTCACGTATTGTGTGCATAGTGAAGTGATCACTTGTCCTCTTGAAGTGCCTTCCCGCTTGAGTAAACTCAAGACGTGTGAAATGTTCGTGAACCTTCTGCACACCTAAGGTTCCCACATTGTTCAATAACCTGAATTCACCTTGGAAGGCGATCAAGTATACCAGGTAAGAGCACATGTGGAACCTATGAGCTTCCAGATACCTAGTGATTTGTCGGTGGAGTGTCACTGATCAAAGTGGCCCAGTCATAGTATTCCCTTCTGCCAATGATTTTAGCGATGACATAGTACATCCATGGCTGAAATTGACGACCATCTTCTTCTCCAGTGATTCTATTGAGTAGAGTGATTAACACTGCGTACTCATCTTTGCATTCTCCTCGTCCCAATGGCTTAGGCAAGTTTGCCTTTGTCACTTTTAGCCATTTTTCGGCCATAATCCTTTGACATTTGTCCTTAGCTGTCTCAAATGCTTTTTCACATTCCGTCAATGATATGACTTTGCTATTAGGATGTGATGGAATATCAAAACATCTTTCGATATCCTGAGGCTTTAAACTGCAAACAATTCTTCCATCTGCTGCTCTGATTTCTCTGGTGGTAGGGTTGTAATGCTTGATACAAGCGATTACAAGCTCTGTGCTTTGTAGTGTGATGGGAATTGATGCGGCCTGTAGCAACCCGGATTCTTCGATATTCTGCAATGTTATTTGATTCATGCCTTCTAGCTGCTCCAGATCGACCACCGGATTTACTTGGTGCAGATTTGTGTCAACTGTTTTCGGGTAATCATGGAGTAAGACCGTCTTGGTCTCGTATTGCACCTGGGAGTACTGCATCCTGAAAAACTTGAAGATTGACTGTAAGCTTGACCTAGTTCAGATGATTTTCGGAAACCCTTAAAAATAGCGTCCTGCCGAGAAGTATTTTTCCGGAAAAAATCTGGCACATGGGTTTTGTTCGTGCCTCAATGCTGAACAAACCCAGTTCCTCAGAATTTGGATTCTGAAACTTTTTCGGAAAAACCCCCAAAAATAGGGGCAGCAAGTTTGCTGATTTTGGAAAATTTGTCAAGATGGGTTTCTCCGGAAAATGATGCTGAATCTACCCAGTTGATCTGATCTGATGTAGCCTGTTGCTTTTTCTGTCAGATGCAAGAAAACCTAAGACAAGAAGAGAGGAAAAAGACAGAAGGTGAATTGGAAGTTTTATCTGATCTTCTAAAAAAAAACTATCCCTGATCCAATCCTCAAAATGGCAATCTTTTCCTGCTTCAGATCTGCAAATAAAAATGAAGAACGGATGAAAACCTCCTTTAGATCTTCAATGGCGTCCTTGAGAGCTTGTGGCTGTTTTTATCTTTGAATCTGCAATGAAATAATGAAAAGGGGACGCCATCTCCTTGAATATATATGTTTGAGCTTCAGATCCACAAATTTGGGGACCTAACACAAGCTCAAAAGGTGATTTGAGTTTGATCTGAAGTTAAAAAGGTGATTTCCACCAATCGTGGCGCGTTTTAGCCAACTTTAACTCAAAAAGCTTTTGACTTTAGTCAACAAATGACCTTTGACTTCTTTTAGGCGTCCCTTTTCATCTTTTGCAAGTTTTTTAGTATTTTCTCTCCTGAAAACCCCCTGTTTGATCCTGAATCTAGCGTTGTTTGTTGACCCTGAGACGTCACAGACACATTCACTGTGGAGCTGGATCCATACTGGAAAGAAGTGCTTGGGAGACTGCCTGATAAAAACTGAGTTTAGGGCTCCAAAAGAATGGGCGCCTTCCCCAAGAAAGGGCGCTTTTGCCAATGCCTTAGTGATTTTTCAATCTTCGTTCTTCAGCTTATTTGAAATGACCTCCCGTGCCTTGAACTGGATTTCTCGTTGATTGGAGAGTCAGATGTTTTCACTTGATGTCTTATCAGGTTCCTAGCTCTGCTTCGCCAGAAATGACTGTCTTCAAGAAATCTGAATCTCAAATTAGGGTTCCATTATTCAAGGGCGCCTCTCCTTGAAAAGGGCGCTTTTGCCTTTTAGCTTGATTATTTTCATCTGGAAAGTTGCCTACTTTGATTCAAATTATCCGTTGACTGCTCTGACAGATGTTGATGCTTGCAGTTGCGTTTACGAGATCTACTTGGGCTGAGAAAGATATCCTAGGAAGCCTTTTGTCATTGGTCAGCATCTGGAAGTCCAAAAGAAAGGGCGCCTTTCTTTTGAAAAGGCTCTTTTTCCTTATAACTTCGCCGTTAACTGTGGTCTCCTGATATTTCCTCAACTGCCTCTTTTTGCTTCATCAGCAATTGCTAGTGATCTGTTCATCGGATGATCTGGATGTTTGTTTCACTGTTGAGCCAGCAATCAAACGTTGAGAATGACTGCTTCGGATGATCTTACTAACTTTATTTGACCTTCAAAGATCATGGGCGCCCCTGCTTGAAAAAGGCGCCTTTTCAACATGTGAGCAATCTCCCCTTCGTAACATCTCCAGAGTTAGTCAAATTTTGATCTTTTTCAATTTCGGGATTCTCCTTCATCAAACGGCATCTTTTTCGACTTTTTCCGCCATGGTTGTGTCATTGAAGCTTTTGAAGCTTATCTTTCAGCACCTGGTACTGGCCAATCTGCCATTAATGGCTGTGGAGCTCCTAACTTTGTTCCTGAAAAAGAGAAATAGACCCACCAGAGTAAAACATGTCTTTTGATGATTCTGACTTGACCAATGTGATCGTGAAGCCTTTTAAGCCTATCAAAATCGTTTTCGATCATTTCTGGGAAGGTCCTATTTTCGGGGGATTTCCCTGAAAATAGGGGAAAAAAAAAAACCCTAATTTTCAAAATTTCAGAATTTTGCACATGTGTTCCTTGACAGAAACCCATCAAGATTCTATGATTGGTTTGACCTAAAACTGACTTAACATGGCATTTTAACAAGATTTAGCTCAATTTACACATAATGCCAAAAAATTAATTTTGGGTATATGAGAGTCTTCAGTACTTCTAAGCTATTTTTGGAAGGTCTGAGCTTGAGTTTAGTGCTTCACTTGTGGAGGTAAAATATTTTAATAAAGTGAATTTTGATAAGGCTTGGTGGACGCCTTAAGGAGAAATAAGTGATTTTATTAAAGTCATTCACTTTATTATATTTGGACGCCATTTTATACTTTATTAGCAAATTTAATAAAGTATGTTACTTTCTTGATGTTGGACGCCTTCAAGACATGGGGAAATGAAATGCAAATGAGATAATACTTTGAGGAGATATATTATTTTATAAAGTGTTTCACTTTATTACTTTTTAGATGCCACATTACACTTTATTGATATTTTTAATAAAGTGTTATGTCTTCATGAAGTGGACAACTTGGGAAAAGGTGAAATGAAACGCAAATTGGCAGAACATTGCAAGGTGAATGTGAAATTGGATTAGGCATCCATCTTGGAGGGAAATGAATTTGAATTTGGTGACAGAAAAGCTATAAATAAGAGTGTTGGGCTCTTTGTTTTGCATCCATGAGAAAATACATCGTTATGCTGCCGAAATGGTGAGTGAGTGCTTCGAGGAATGCATACCTCCTAGTGTGTTTGCTTGGTTTCTTTCTTGAGAGATAGCAAATAATCAAGTGTGAGACTGTTCTTTATACAGAAAAACAGATGGAGCTTATTGTGGAGATGTTATTTACAGTTTTCTAATGTTTTGGAGTACTTTCACAATTTATTGTTTGTTGGTTGGAGTGTTGGCTGTAGGTGTTTTTGGCTCGTAGCTCATTGGGCAAATTTTTGTTGGTTCTGGGTATTGACCCCATGGTTGAGTCTCCCCTAGGCGCCCCTTATTGCTGAGTTGCAGATTTTTCTATGGAGTCTTAGATTTATTCTTGCAGGTCGCCCCTCTTGGGAGGCCGTACTATGTGCTGGAGGAGTCTTTTTGAGCAAAAAAAATAAATAACCTTAGTTTGCAGCTGTTTTATGATCTCTTATTAGTCGCCATCCATCTAGGAGTCTATTGCATCTTGTCTCATGTTATTTGGAGTGATATGGAGTGAGTTATGAGAGTTTTAGTGAGTCTTGTAGTTGTTGGATATAAATTACAGTTTGTTGGTTTAGTATTTCAGTTTGTCTTTAGTTGGGATTTTGGTGTGCTAAATCATAGTTTGGAGTCTTGAGAAGTTTGGTGAACATCTAACATTATTTGCAGCATTGGAACATTTCAATTTACAGTGTTATTTGCAGGATTTATCTCATTGTAAAGCTGTTACAGTAGTACTGTTCAGCTATCTTCATATTTTGTTGAGTTACATTGTATTTCCCACTCTTAGTGGAAGAGGATGGCTTAAACGCCTATTTTACTTATTGCAAATCATATTCCCACGATTGTGGAAGAGATTGGCCTCGCCGTCTTCATTGTACTGCATTTCTTACTGCTGATCGGCTGAGCTGTCACCGATGCATTAGATCCTCAACGCCATATGGTAGCACCTCACCCACCTCAGGTCTTGAGTGCACATTCTTGGTGTTGGGTTACTTTCGGCATTGCATTCTCTTTTAGTTGCTACTGATGATCCTTGGCGCCATATGACAACACCTTTTCCATCTTGGGATTGAGTATGCATTCTTGGCGTAGAGTAACTTTCCAGCAGTTGGTTTGGATTTGGGCTAACTTTAACGGGTGCTTGTTGTACTAAATTGTTTATTGAAAAAATTGAAAAAAATTGGTTGGCTCATTATAGAAAACCCTCAAGGTGGCTCTAGTTTCGGAGTTGAGAGATACTCCCTAGCTGGACGTGGGTGTGGCTTCATTGCAAGAGTCACCATTGGAGTTATTGGTGAAGGTTTTCAGTTTGCTTTCAGGTATGGCTTCTTTTGATGTTTTTTAGCTATGTCTTTTGATGGGAAATCTGATTTTGCAGAGCTTTTGGAGTGTTTGGAGTGGTTTTTCTGAGTTCTCTTCTTGCTGGCCATACTATTCTCATACCTAGGTCATACCATCAATTGTGCTCGTGCTGTTTGGAGGTTGGCATAACTTTTTGTGGGTATTGTTCTATCTGATTTCAAATCCTTGGGCGCTCCCTTGTGCCAAAGTGTAGAATTTTTGAGGAATGATTAGATTTTATAAAGCTGGTTGCCCTTCTTGCTGGGCCATACATTTTGTGTTGAAGAGGACTTGCTGGTTACTGAGGTTATTCACTCTTGTTTGCTGCATCTTTGTCCTCTTGATAGCGTCTAGGCTTCACTAGGCTATTGCTGATGGTCCTATGGTGTCTTTGGTTGGTTTGGAGTACATTATAGGGAGTTGTGCCATATGCTATGCTTGTTGGTTTGGCATATCAGACTGATGCAACAGTGTTATCAGACCTGCAACTTCATATCAAACTGCTGCAACAACAAATCAGACCTGTTATCTCTTCATTTTCTCATGTTTATTGATGTATACTTGCTAACATCTTGTAGGGTTAGGCTATTTGCTCAGTGGGTTGTCATAGGGGATTGATTGTTTCATGTTTTCAGTCATATATTGCAGCTATATAGCAGTTTTGTAATTGTTAGTATCATTTTGATTTGAGCTCACATTGTAGCATTGCTTTGGTAGTACCATTCAGTGATTTTAGCTCTTGTTTGGTTTGGATACTAACCCCACTAAATAAGTGGCACCTTTAATTCCCGCTGAATAAGGAGATGATCTCTTTCTAGCTTCATATAATTCCCATTGAGTCAGCGGATGAACTCTTCTTGTTTTCCTGTTGAATAAGCGGATGTTTCCTTTCATGTTTTGGAGGTTTCACACTCACCCCACTAAACAAGTGGTTTACTTCAGTAGCATTGCATTGTCAGCCTTGCCACCATTTGCTCTCACCTTGCCCACATCGAGATTTGGGTGATCAAAAAGTGGAGGGTAGCTTATTTCAATTGCTTATCATTGTTATTTTTCTAACACTAACAAGTGCAAAAAAAATTTAAAATGGGGGGATATTACA
>VDFB02069440.1:0-68492 GCA_007258455.2 Sequoia sempervirens
CTCCCAAACTCTTCCTCCCTAGCATTGACCTTTCACTTGTCCAACTTAGCGAGTTGCAGTATGAAAAAAAAAAAGTGTTTCCACGATGGTTCTGTTTTCTTTGGGATTGGGGTTGCATAGAGGAGGTTTGTAAAGGGAATGTGATTTTGCTTGGTGAGAAGGGATATAATTGAGGATGGAGTTTTGGCTAGAGTTTCTTGCAAGCAGAGAGTTTGTTACCGGCGGGTTTGGAGGAATGGCGGGCGCTTTTTCAGGGCACCTACTTGGTACTCTTAGAATTCGTTTGTAGTAACGCATGAATTCAACAAGGGCTTCTGCTTTGCAATTGGTGCAAAATATTGTCAGCAAAGAAGGCCCTTTATGCTCTCTATTCTGATGGGAAATATGGAATTCAATGGAATGTACGTTCACCTCAGGAGTCATTGAGAACGTCAGATAAACCTGCACAACAAGGATGCATTCAAGAGTCTTGCATCCTTCGCGTGAAATTTCGGCCATTGATTTGTGTCACAGAATTTCCAAGAACCTTCAGCATCATAGAATTTAAACTATATAAATCATCCTTGTTGAGTAGGGTTTATCCTCATAGCTAGCCTGCCTTATCCCTGAAGTGATCGCAACCTCATAATCCTTGTTGTAGAGATGGAGTTAGACAAGACGATGTTGTGGGTTAGGGTTTTTCCCCTGAGCTACCCATTGGACCTCGATTCTGTAAGTTGTTTTGTTAACCCTTGTTTCAGGGCTTCACTCCCATTCTTTTTTGTAGGAGATGTAAAATAGCAATGTTTACCCTTTTTAATATCTGCGCTTGTTCAATTCTGATTCTGAAAATAAAAGCAATCCTTATGTTTTTTGGAAAATGTTGTGAAGGATCCTTTTCTCTGGGAAAAGTGGTTGCAAATTTATGCAAACCCTAATGAAATCCTATATTTTGCTCTAAATGTGCACATGTTGGGGGTTTCTTTTTTGTTTGGCATGCTTGGATTGTTGAAATCTCCAGATCGGAGGAATTTGGGGTTTTTTGTCTAACATGGTTGGGGACATCAAACCTCGTTATTCAGTCTATGCACTGTGAGAAGGATACGCATTAGTAGAATGAGATGATATAATATGGTGAGGATCGATGGATGATTCATGGTTTTGTTTTTTAGCTCTCAGCATCTTACAAATGGATTTGCTATTTAAGATAACCTCTTGTTAGGGATGCCATAGATTATGTGCAATGGGTTTTTCAATGGGGTTTTGTGTCCATAACCAAAGAGAAGTACGTTTCAATAGAACCCAAACATTTTTTGGGGCCATAGATAGTAGTAGTAATTTTGTTGTCTGTGATTAGAGGTTTGATATGTGGCCTTTGTCGTGTTTGGATTTTCTAAGCTTAGAGGATCCATAATGAACAGGGGCCTTTCCAACATAATCAGGTTTTCCTGTTCAGTCATCTGTGTTTCCGAAGGAGGTCTACAATACATGAAATCAGATCTTTGCTATTATGTTTTAGTTCCTATGCTCACAAGATGTATTGCATTAGGTCTTTGAAATAAGATATTTGCATTGTGAAGAAGATTTTGGTTTGTTTAGTTTTTCTATGTAATTCAGGTTCAACACACCTCAAAATTGAAGGAAAAATATCTCAAATTTAAGGAAAATTTCCCTGACTTAATCATATTATGGTTTGCTTTCATTTTTTTAACTTATTTCTTCTTCATTTTTTGAATTCCTTTGTTTTCCCCAACCGTAGGCTGAGTTTCCTTGACTAAGGGGTGACTCTTCCATCAAATTCAAATAGTACTTTTCTCCAGTCCACCATTGTGGCATGTCACTCTATGTGTTTGATGCAACATTTTTTCACTTGAGCTCATCCCACTTTATGTAATGTTATTTTGGGTCTATTGGTGTTCTGGTGGTTTCTAGGGGTGACCCTTGCATCAAATGCAGATGTTCTTTTTTTTTTCTCTTTTCTCTTCTTTTTTGACTGCACGATGTTATCATTTGTCCTTCCTTGTTTGATTTTGCTTAAGTTTCTTTAATCATGCATATTCTATTTTTCCCTAATTTTTTTAATATCATATCTTAGTGTTTCAAATAGGGAGGTCTATAAAAACTGTTCTATTTATGTTGTTGCCACATTTTCTATCAAAAAATGAAAAAATGAGATGAGTGATTATGTTCTCAACTCTCATTGGAATTTTTTTTGTTTTAATCTTTCATGAAATTTCAACTCAGCATTTTGTATCTAAATTTGACTAATACAATCAAGATTGGAGAAAAGCAACCTTTTTCTGCATTTCTTGATTGCTTCATTTCTGCCAATCTAACAAGATGGCATTCATCTCTTGTTTCATGATGATCTCTATGCCAAACTTTTCTGTCTAATTTTTATTTTATTTTTTTTACTGTCCATACTAGCAAAAATCTCTTATTTTCATTTAAGGTACCCAAGTTTAAGATACCGACTTGGAGATAGTAATTATACAAAATGGGGAAGTAAAAATATGACATGAATTTCAAAAATCAAATTTAATCAACTACTTTTCTAGCCATTGGAAGATCTCCCTTCCTCAGTTCCAAGCATGTTCATTGACAGAAAGGTAGCAATTATACAATTTGGTGCCTTTCATCATTTATAGATCACTCTTTCTTCCCTAATCATTTTCTTCTACTTGATTCAAACATGAGAAGGCACTACTAAGTACACATTGTTACAACTTTCTTTTTGCTTAAATATTTCCATTGCTGAATTCAAAGTTCTACAACTTCTAATGAAGAGAAATAGTCCTATGATATTAACTTAAATGACATGGAGGGGAAATGATGATTATGAACCATCGTGTCCAACTTAATTGCTCTCATTGTTCTCACTCACTTGTCTTGCAAGAGGAGCTGTGTAATCTTCAGTTTTCTTACTTTGTTTCCTTATGTGTTCTGTGTTTCACTCTTTAGCTACCCGCTGGACCTCATTTTTCTAGTCAGCCTTGTTAACCCTCATCTCAAGGCCTTTTCTATTCTTTATTGTAGGAGACATAAAATGGCAAGGTTTGACCTTTTTGATATTTGCACTTCTT
The DNA here is from genome assembly GCA_007258455.2 of Sequoia sempervirens. Classification (NCBI taxonomy): domain Eukaryota; kingdom Viridiplantae; phylum Streptophyta; class Pinopsida; order Cupressales; family Cupressaceae; genus Sequoia; species Sequoia sempervirens. Next base: position 3,063 of record VDFB02069440.1, read on the forward strand.
CAATACCAACTTTGAAAACAAAAGAAAATTTTATGTTTTCACAAATGTTGCAAAGAATGATTTTCTTTGAGAAAAGTGGATGCAAATTTATTCAAACCCTAATGAAATCATTTGTTCTATGCTTGATGTGAACAAGTTGGGGATTTTTTATTTTTTTTTGTGTGCTTGATTAGGAGTTCTTCATCTAACATAGTTGAGTACATCACACCTCATTATTAGGTGTGTTTGTTGTGAGAAGGATAACATTTAGCAGTAGAGTATATAAATATGGTGAGGATTGATGGATGATTCATTGTTTTATTCTGTAACTCATAGATCATCTAGCAAATGGTTGTTGTTCAAGATTATAAGATACCTCTTATCAGGGATGTTGTAGATTATGTGCAATTATTTTTTCAATGGGAATTTGTGTGTGTGGAGCATTTTCAACTTGACTTAAACATTGTTGGGACCATAGTAGTAATAATTTCCTTGTTTGCGATTAGGGCTTTTCAAAGTGGCTTTTGTTGTGTTTGAATTTTCTATGCTTATAGGATCTATAGTGGATGGTGGCTTTTCCAGTATAATCAGGTTTTCCTGTTCTGTCATCCTTATTTTAGAGGGATACCTGCAATACATAAAATATGATCTTTATTTTTATGTTTGAGTGCCTATGCCTTCAAGTGTATTGCAATTAGGTCTTTCTAAATGTGATATTTTCTCTGTGAAGAAGATTTTGTTTTGTTTTGTTTTGTTTTTTGTGTAATGTAGTTTGGAGCACTTTAAAATCTCAAATTTATGAAAATTTGACTGAATCATATTATGGATTGTTTTTATTTTTATTTTAACTTCTTTTTTGATTTGGGGAGTGCCTCTTTTTTTGCGTAACCCTACACTAAGTTGTCCAGACTGGGATTGCTCTTTCATTAAAGTTGCTCAATACTTGCTCCAATCCATTGTGGCATTCCTCCTGGTGGGTGTGATGCAATATTTTTTCATTCGAGTTCATCCCATTGAACCTAATGGTCTTTGTGTTCCATTGGTGTTCTAATGATCTGTTGTATAATTAAGTATGCAGATGTTTTTTCTCCACTCGGCAAAAGGTTGTGGAATTTGGCTTTATACCTTCTGATTCCATCTGCTTAAATATGATGTAGATTTTGTCAAGGCTTTGTTCATGTCCTTGGAAAGAAGGTCAAATTGAGTATTTCCTATTGAAAGAATGTAAATTGAGTTTTGGAGCTTGCTTGAAGTAAGAAATAGAGTTGGATGTTTGCATAGAAACTTGAAGGCACAGCCAAGTAACTTGTTCAAAATTCTGCAAGAGTCACTGGAAGAGAACGAAATCAGCTTAGGTGATTTTGTAGGTTGTCAGGGTTGGAGAAGTACTGCTAAATTGAGTTAGTTACTTTAAGATGGAAGGCATAAAAGAAAGAAACTTTTGATTGGAGTCACATCAAGTAATTTGAATAGCATTTAGCAAGAAGGTTTCTAGGCAATGTGATTTTGGTATACTGCTTTAAGTTTTTCTGTATCTTGAAGAACTTTGAGCTGCTTTGTTCTTTTGTTCTACTTCAGTTTTATGCCCCTTTACAGGAGATGCATCGGGCACTTTCATTTTTATATATTTTCTCCAGTCCCATTGACTATTCTTGGGCACTACTGGAAATTGTTAAAATAAAATAAGATAAACTGTTGTTTGATTACAAGCTTCAAGCTTTTGTGAAAGGAAATAGTAAAGTCTTTTGGTCTTTTCAGATTGGCCAGCTAATCTACTAGCACAACAAATATTTCTGCCTGCTAAATTTTTCTTATGTGAAGTTGTCATTTGTTGCTTTTACAAGTCAAATTGATTGAAAATATTAGAAGTTTTGATATCATTTTATCTATTCCACTGTTTATACCCACTGTGAAGATTTTTACAGTCAGAAGAACAATAAATATAAGAAATAAAAAGAAGAATCGGTCAAGAATTCTATTCATTTAGGTCAAACAGAAGAGAGCTGATCTCGAGGGGATTCAAATAGGAACTTGAACTTTTACAGGTCTGTTCAAATTTTTTTTATGGTTTGTTGGTTCTTCTTTTTGATATTTTGATTTGAGATTGCTTTTTTTTTTTTGGGCAGATCAAATCAATGGAGGGCTTACATGTTGTTGATCTCAAAGAGTCTGGGATTGTTTTTATTTTGGTGTTATTCTCGATTATGTTACATCGGTCACAAGGTGTATCATTAACCAGCAGCACCTGCCATTTTCTTGTGATTTTTACCCCGTCTTTCCAATATATTGCGAGAGTATATCCTGCTATCGGCGTAACCATTGCACCTCGCTGGGGTGCAAGCTAATATTATTTTTTTTTGGTGTAGAGTTCGCGGAACATTCTACAGATTTTAATAAACATACTCTAAATTAAAAACCTAAATATGCTCATTATTAGAATCTTGGCTCGATTTTCATTTTAATAAACATAAGTATCTAAATCCCTCTCTGAAAACTTAATTCCAGCTGCAGCACTTGGGAAATGGAGATAACGCCAGCGTGAGAGAGTTTGGTGGAGCAGAAACTAACATGGCAGGAAAGGCAGCAAAAACTAAGGAGACAGCCACAAATATGGCGAAAATGATGAACGGTTGATATTTGTTTAATCATTTTGTAATGCTACAGACATAAGATAGCCATTGATACGCTTTACAGGTCGGTTCGTTTGCAGAGGAAAGCCCTAAAATTTCACTTCTTCTCATTACCTTGGCTGTTGTGCGGACATTGGGGTCATTGGCCTCCAAATGGCAGCGACTTGGGGAGATCTCTACAGGATGTCATAGTCGCCCCCTCCCCTTACTATTCCCATTTCAATGATAACATCTAAGGACAGATTATGAGGGAGGAGAGTTTGAGTTCTGTGAAATTCTACTCCTAGCACCCAGATTTTATTTTGTTCTCTTTTCGTTGTTCTTTTATTTTCCTGTAACAATTTGGTTGTTGTCACAGTCTTGTGCTTTAGCTGTGAAAAGGAATATGGATATGTCTTGGCAAATATTACTGAGCAGAGAGAGGATATTGTGTAAAATAAATGTATTCATTCCTTATTGCAGATTCTGCCCCTCGTTATTGTGCTAAATCTTCCTAAAACTACAGTGTTATAGTCAAGGGTGTTTACAGCCATATAGTAATACAGTCTAAATAAAATATATATTTTTTTTCCTAATTGACAATTGCTTTGAATGCCATTGCAAGATGCACGAGTAACTCTACAAGTATTCCAATAGCAATGAGTCTGAAGAGGTCTACAAGAGTACACCAGTAAAATAGAATACTTGACCCATCTTCATACTGAAACTCATCTCAGAAAGCCTTATTAAGTGACATCCATTTATGTATTTAATTTCAGAATCTCTATTTAATAATAAAGAGCTACTTTTCACCTTATTGCAGAATTACCTCAAATCCTCAACCACTTAGGTATACACAACGATATGAATAAGTTTATTTTACAAATTTATTTTATTTATTGATTCTTCTATATCCTCTACTTTTGCAATAATAAGAAGGAACCAGTATCTGCTGCTATATAAAATTCATAGATCTTGAAAGAACCCAGTGAGCAGAATACTTTTAAAGGGAGAATTCCAGCTAAATCTTGAGACCTGTTCACAACAGAAAAACACAAAGAAAGGAGAGCAGGCCAGTTTCCACCCAACCATTAATGGATCGTCAAGCCCTTTTGGTTCTCACCATTACCCCCTGGCCAAGAGAGCCTATGAGGATCCTAAGGGATGCATTCCATACTCTAAAGATTTACACTAATTCCTTCACACACATAGAGAGTACCCATTTTTATGACAGACATTAACAAGAGACTCCTTCGAATAGAGTGAAAAAAGAATTCAAACATAAAATGGATGCAATGGTGTACAAGCATGACCCACGACTACTTTTTTTTCTTTTACACATTAAATTTCACAGTTGCTAATGAACTTCATAGAAGAGGGATACAATAATTAATCACAGAAATACAAGAAAATTTACCTCCTAAATTTACCTCCTACCATGAGAGGGAGGTTGCAAGGAGTTGGATTAGCCCTCCTTTCTCCTTCTACCTCCCTCCTAGTCCCCTTTAGAACACACCTAAAGAAATCCAACCTCCCTTGAAAAAGAACTCCCCCATTTTTGAGGTCCCTTGAAAAAGAACTCCCCCATTTTCCCTCAAAAAGGAACTCCCCCATTTTCCCTTTTAAAGGAAGTAATCACTCTACATTAGCACTCAAAGACAAAACAACACATTACTCCTCCTAGTCCCCCATAGAACACACCTTCCCCCAAACAAAAAGAAATCCAACCTCCCTCAAAAAAGGAACTCCCCCATTTTCCCTTTTAAAGCAAGTAATCACTCTACATTAACACTCAAAGACAAAACAACACATTACTCCATCACTCCACCATGTAGAGTGAGATGACTAGGGTCCTCATGGTTCTCTTGTTTCTCCATTTTAATTTTTGTATTTATTTTATACAAGTTTCCACTTATTAATTCATCATAAAATAAATAATTAAAAAAAAGAAGCATTCACAACATTTACATACCTTAACATATTTTTGGTATGCACCCCTTGACGAATAACCTACTCTTTGATATAGGAGTTCACATTTCTTGCCACTAAATGTTAGTAATTTATAAATTCTAATTCTAGAGGTATCCTTCACATGATCACATAGAGGTTGGCATTTAAAATAAAACTAGATAAATTCAAAGAACGTTATCCTTTAGTATTATGTCTAGTGTTAAGATAAATTTTATGAGTGACAACATGAAAACATAATTTCTCATTTAAAAATAATAATCATAAAGGTGCTAAAAATATTTTTTTTCCAAAATCAAATTATAAATAGAATACATTGCTTATAATAAACCCCTATGATCCTTCTATTATCATTAAATATAAAAGTGCTACAATTCTAAATTAATAGAAAATGAATTCCTTCCCTACACCATTAAGATATCCTAGGATCATTTCTTTATTATAGCATGCAATGAATAATGGAGTGAGAATAATAATAATTAACTAAATGTTTTTATGATTTGACTCATACTTAAGGAATTAATTAAATTCATAAAATAACTTACATTTTATCCTCATAACGCATGTGACACACATCACATCTTACATTTTATACAACACGCGTTACTAGATCTATATCAAGTTATAATTATCTATTTCACTATTTTGATAAGTTAACTAATAATAAAGAAATAGAATGAATGAAGTATTCACAACTATCATAATCATTGATTTTAAAAAAAAAAAAGTGAACTTATATACCTGATCTTGTTCCATGTATATCATTAGGACCCAATGTTGGAGAACTAAAAATACTCAAACCTTTTCAATTCAATGTTAGCATCCAAGAGAAATAAATGTGATAAAACATATTTACTTGAATCAGGCCAACTATTAACAAGGACATTGTAACACTGATCCGGAATCCAATTCCCATTAGCAAGAGTGTTCAACTGTAAGGACATTTGCAACACTTCACACAATAACTATTTATTTGTATCATTTGTGTACTTGACATTATAAATTGTGCAATCATCATTGTGTGAGAGGACACATGCTTTCATTATATAACCTACTATAATAACTTGGCACATCAAAAGAAATATCAATTGAAAATCACACATTGTAATATATTACTCCACATCATCCACTTTTAATTATTTATGTTTTCCTCTACTCCCTCTTTACTAGGTTTAAAATATAACTCACATATGTCACATCCCATGGGATCCTCTTTACACTTCCCTAACAAGCTTAATCCAAATAAAATTACTTAAATCATCAAATTAATTCAACTACTCCACATGATGATAAAGCCATTAATTAAGTAACGAGTTGAAAACAATGCATTGGGGGTTGGGCCTTACATTGCCCTCTCCTTAGAGTGGACTTCCTCCTACAAGTTTCTAAGGTCGAGGAGTGTAATCCTAAAATGATTATGCACATGTGTTATTCAAAATACCTAGTCTCTTTGTGACAATCCTTAGAAATAGCAAAGTATAAGAATGAAATGTAGTTTTTAAATAATTTCTCCTATAGTGTTAACAACCATGAGTCAACAAAAGTATCCCATTGCATAAACTATATTGTCTATTCAAATCACAACATAGATGTCATCAATTTTCACACTATTTCCTAATTAATGCAATAATAATATAAAGCAGGGTCACACACATGTATTTAAGGTCTACATCAGTAGCAATAAGTCAATTGCCCAATCATTAATGGTTAAAGGAAAAATGTCAATCTTTACTAAAACAATTTTTTTTAATTTGTATTATACTTCAAGGTCATCCTTTAAGGAGCAATTAACATAATCTTATTTCCACATAACCTTACCACTATATACACAATTACCCCACATTACATCACTGGTTATTTACACATACATCACAATTAACCACATAAGAATCACATTACAGGGGATCACACAATGAGGTTTGTGAGGATGAACTATGTCGAGTGCCCATGAATAGTCCACATTACCACAATACTATCAACTTTGTAACTAAAAAATGCTAAGTAGAATAATAGTAGATGTATCATCATAGTGTACCACATCATTATGCAATCCTATATCTGATGAAGCTATATGTCATAATACCACAAAAAGAGAAAATAGGGAGGAATGGATTATAACTATCCCATACCAGTCCCATTTGCACTCCCATCCTCACAATAAGATTCCCCAGGCCATCTACTCCCCTATATGACCTACTAGGGATCCCTCTTGGATATGGTAGTTTACATAGATCACATTACAACATATGAGCCAACAGTTGTAACCATCAAAAAGCCTCAAAACAACAATGTCAATCAATAATGTAAGATCATAACCAAAATCATGATAAAAACTCATGTAAGAAATATAAAATTCAACAATTCAAATGAGAAGTGGTGCAAAATTTAAATCAAGGAGAGATAATCAAATAAGTCCTTGAGGCAAAGAGGACCAAATGAATCTTAAATGGCTAAGTAGCCTAACATTAAAATCTGACATTGTTGGCTTAAATAATGAATGCAAGTCATAAATAAATAAAACAACAGTAAACTACATTTACAAAATGACACATCACATGCACTATGTGACTTTGCTAAAGCCACCCAAGTGGAGGAGGGGAATAGTGGTCTCAAACCACACAACTTATATATAATTACATATGTAATCATGGTGGTCTCAAACCACATAATAACAACATAGTAACCATAATCTGAATCACAAGCATAGTCCCACACAACCCAAGACTTGCCAGTAGCCAATCCATGAATCCTATGCCATAAGCATCCCATGTGTAGATAACCTATAATTATTTTTTAAAAAAAAGTTTACCCATTACTATGTTTCTACCGTATTGCCACTATTATAACCATGTCGCATTATCTTTGACCGTATTATTACTTCATGTGCCTAATAATTTTTTTGCAATTGATTGTTAATCCTATCATCTTCTTGTAATTCTGAGATTTTCATCCATGATTTAACTTAATGAAATGTGTTCCCAAAGTCCTCCTGGAGTGTTGAAGCTAATACAAGGTTACCATGCACTTACTAACTATCTCCAAACACCATCAATTTTCTTGAAAGTTTGAACTAGTTTAACCGTCATATCCTTAGAGTACCAAATGCTAGCCAATCTGAAAGTAGAAGTAATTTGTAATGCCCCTCCATGTTTCACCTTGTTGGTCGGTCAGTCCATCAGTATTGTTGTGACTTCACTTGGTGGACAGGTATTGCTTGGTATTTTGGTAATTAAATAAATGCTTTTATATAATTATAAGTGATGACAAAACAAAATTATATTGTGAAGTTGAAATTGATTAAGATAAAATATTAAAGATGAATATTAATTTTAAATAAATTAGAATATATTTAGTTGAATAACAATAAATATATAAAAGAAAGTGATTATTTGAGTCAGCCTTCTTCATGGTAGTTACAGTTTGCATGCAGCTATAAAATTAATAATTATTTGCTTATAAAAGAAGAAATGGAATGCTTTATGAAGATTCTTGTAACCGCTAAGGTTGTAGCTAAATTTAGTTAATGAGTGTTTATGAGGAGTTTTTCCGTAGAAAAAGGGGAGAAATCTGGGTGGTTGCGGAACCATCTCCAAGTAGGGGCTTTCTTTTGGAAAGACCTGTGAATGCCTGAATGGGCGGAGGACTCATCACCGAAATCAGAAGAAGTTGAAGAGGAAGGACTCTCTCTGGTCGGAGAAAGGACATCCATCAATGCAATACAAATAAAGAGAGATGGATATTTCTATCACGGGGGAGATACATGCATCTGTGTTAGTATGCACACAATTCATGAAAGAAAGGAAAACCTATTGATATCTCGAGAAGCTCGACTGTGCAAAGAAGGGAGATTGCATGACTCATACTAAGAAATGTTGAAAGGATAAGACCGAGTTCTCTGCAGATGGCTTCGTTCTTGGAGTCCGCGAGGTAAGTTTCGCTCTCTTTAATGGTTTCAGGTACTTCGTTCCTTCTCATTAGATGTCTTTTGAAAAATCAGAAAAAGGAAAAAGACTCACATTATCGACACATAAATCGGTATTGGTCATGCAAAGAATTCTAGAAATTGTGCAAACCTTAAAAACAAGTATTTCTGATAAAATGATTTTCCTTTGCCTCTAATATCTCATAGCCCACAGCCACATTTGATCCGAATCTGCTCTGCTTGTGTGACTGCATGTTCTTGTCGATACAACATTCTCTCTCTGAAAGCTCTACTGGCACGAAATGAAGAGCTAGATCTAGGGATGATAAGGGAGTATTAGAAGGAATGTTAGTTATTAAGCATGAATTCTCCATCGTTTTATTGCTTATCATCCTTGATAGATTCCCAGTCTTAAGTCAAATGTTGTCCTATGATTTTCGTTGGCCTTTCCCATCAAACTCTGTCAATTCGCATGCTTGCTCTAAGCCTTTAATTTGACACGGGCAGATAGGATACTAGAAATGATTGAGTAATATGGATCATTCCACTTGCAGATCGCATCTTCTTGGAAATCCCTTGAACAACAATCTTTAATTAATCTAAGATTCCAACTTCATAATGTGGATTAATAATCATGGCTTAAACCATTCGATGCTCATTCTGCAAACGTCGCTTCCCATGTCTTGGCGTCTGTTTACTCCTGCCAATAGTAGTTCTTGAAAGTTTCTAATCCTTTTTCAAATAATCCATTTTGTGCAGATCTTGTAATCATGGTATTTGTTGCAACCATATTTCTTTGAGGCATCGTATCATATAGCTACACGCCTTGTCTTTTCTTACACTGTCTGCATACATGTCCACCGAAACTTTTCCAATTATAACATCTGACAAAATTCCCCTCCTGTGATGTTTGAAGGCTGCCCATAACCTGTTTGAAAGCTTCCTTTGAGCACGGGCAGTGAGGAGATTGTTAAAGGTTTTTGGAGTCAGGATTTACACCTGTTGGCTGCCTTTTCTTGAAAGCTTCTAAAGTCTTTTAAACAAATCCAATTTGTGAAATCCTGCAATCATTGCATTCCATGAGATGACATCGCTTGAGGCATTCTATCAAACAGTTCACGTGCCTTGTTTATGCGTCCACCTCTTTGTTCCTGTCAATAACATTTGTTTGGAAATTTCTAAAGCCTTTAAACAAATCCATTTTGTGTTGATCCTGAAATCTTGCATTCCACGATAACGCATTTCTTTGTGACATTCAATCAAATAGTTCACTAGCCTTGACTGTTTTAGTGCACACTGCTATAGAGCGGGCCAAATTTTTGAATGTTTCATTTAGCATAGCCACTACCCTCCATTTGAAGTTATCCTTTTTGAATGATGAAAAAATGGGTATGTCGGAGTGGTTAGTGGGACAAGACTTGAAATCTTGAGAACTTCGCCTCTGTTTTGATGCGTTGTTGAAGGTTGAATATACTGTGAGCCTTGAGGTTTGTTTTGATATCTATTTAAATTAGTAACTTAAGTTGTTAGGAAATCCTTTGCATTCCTTGTCGATGTAGGAAAAAATAATTTTAGAGGATGCTAAGTTCTGTTATAATCAAGCTAAATTACTCTCTCATAACCACCTCAACCTTAGCCGGTTATCTACAGCAGAATTCTTCTATTCGATTATTCTACTTTCTCATGCTCTTTGTTCAATATAGTGAGCTTGTGCCTTTAAAAGTTTATCTAATGTCAGTACTTTATAAGTTGGGTTTCGGATTTTATGTCATTCTATCCTTGCAACCGTTGTCCTGAATCGATCAGACCTCTGCTTCATGGTGTTATGTACTTTTGTCTCTTCAGATATACTCTTTAATCGTTCAATTTCGTATAATCACATCTACTCCTCTCTACATTTTGTTTCTTGTATAAGACAACAAATATTCTAATTTAATAGTATTTATCTATATATATAAATAGTTATATATATGTAAGTATAAATATATATGGTTTAATGATAGTACAATCGTTGTATTAGAACGTAGGAAAGGATGTTTTCCCTTCGTTAAATTAAATGATTATATTAAAAAATGAAGTTGGAAACATTAAATTATTAGAATATTGATTTATTTCTTATATAAATTAGTAATTTATTGTTTAAAATAGGGAGAAAGTATATTGTCTTATTGTTAAAATGGAAGGCTTTTACTAAATAAACAAAGTATAATACCTTTTGTGGGTTGATTATGTTCTTGATTGATTAATGGATTTATCTTGGTGAATTACTTAGTAAATAGGTATTAGATACTTTTATATTTATGTCTATGTATTTGAATTTGTTATGTGAAAGTGATAGAATAATAGAATAATGGGTGAATTAAATAGACTAATCACTTTTATAGATATTCAGAAGAAGAATTACATGAAACGTTAAGAATCGTATTAGGAATATTTTCAATATCACACAAAATATTCATATAGGTTCTTTATAGTGAATAGAGATTTCAACATAAAAAAATATTGAATAGATAATAGTATCATGGCATATCGTTTAAGAGGAGTCTACTTGACAAGATAATATTATTCACTCAATCAAGTTAGGGTAGTAGGAATTACTTATGTTCTTAATTGTTTAATGAATTTGTAAGATTACTAAGTAACTTCGCTTGGAGAATAATTGTTATTGTCCTTAATACACATCATTATTGTAAGTTCCTCCATGCATTTCATGATCATTTAATTGGAAGATTAATAAGTATTTTATTGACTCTAGATTTATAGGATTGTATATTTGACTAGGAGAATTGACTTTCTTTATGTATGGAGTAATTAGACTTGAGGAAAATATATATGTTTGACAAGGTTATAGCAATGTGGTCATTATTGTTTCAGGGTATGTATTATAGGATTGTACATTCAACTGCATATTGTAGTTATCTTCTATTATAAACTTGCTATGTAAATTAAGTGTTAAGTGTCAGGTGACATGGAAATGAGGTCTCCCAAGGATATATTGTTGCTTGATCATTAGCATTGACCTTGATGTTTATGTTTGGCATTGGAGTGAATTTGAAATTTTTTAAGTGTGAGAAGTTTATCCTTGATTATTGTATTGTGTTGATTTCTCTTACTAATTTTGGTTATTCGTGCTTGCATTGAATTAGTGTTGATGAGAAGCTTTTGATTTAAGGGTTATTTTTCTTTGGAGATCATCATATTGTTGCCATGTCGATGGGAAACATTGTGTTAATAATTTGATAGTCATCCAGAGGTTGGGGAAAAGAGCTTCCTTATGTTTGGCTTGTCATGTTGGTTCTTAGGAAATTGTTGATCTTATACTTGGTTTTGATAAAGTGGGTTTTACTCTTGCACTTGGAAGTTTCATTATGAAGATTTTTGTGTGGGATGGTTTATGCCCCGCCTTTGAGTTTGTTCATGTGGTTGCATGATTGTGCATGTTGGCCTTGCCCTATTGCTTATGTTGGGATTTTCTAGTTGTAGAAGGGGGAGTGGCTCTTAATGGGGGCTAACACACAAAATGGCATCTAGGACAACCCATGTGGGATTTTTCTAATCAAGTGATAACATAATTAATTAACTAGAGGGTTGGGTAGTACTTAACTTTAACTAAGATAATTAGATTGCCTCACCCATGCCTGAAGCACTCATTCAAGCTAGGGATGGGTTGGGAAAGCTTAGTTGACAAGACCAATATCCTTGTCCCCATGAAAGGATAATTGGTTCTGCATGTGTCACCCTATGGGGTCGGCACCTAGTGAGAGGCTATCAGGACAACCATAGATGGGGGCTGACGTCTAGACTGTCAGGACAACCCATGGATGGGGGTCGACATCTAGGACTGTCAATACAACCCGTACCAGGACCATGTGATGACACTTTCCCCTGCTGCAACTTTGCTCTCCCTTGACTTATTTTCCCATTTGATGTATGAGTGTACCTTTGGAAGCAGTGTTACTGTTGTGTTGTGTTATGTTGTCCTTTACATGTTGGAATTCCTTATAGTCTTGATATGTCAGTTGGTTGTCACGTTGATGTCATTGTGATGTTGTGGATCCTTCTTGTCATCTCCTAGCATGGGGGGTGGACCTTAGGGTCCACTTGGTCGTGTGGAATGCGTTATGCACCCCATTGGGCCCTAGCCGAGGATTTCCTTATGCAAAGCTGTACTAGATTGGAGTTGGCACTGATGCTATATCTTATATTCATTCCAATTGTAATACTCTATGTCATTGGTGTAGCATTCTTGTTCATGTCAGGAAGCATTATTGCACCATTGTAATATTTTTGTAGATGTAAATTCTTGTAATAAATGTGATGTATATATGTTCTTGGTATTATCATGTGCTCTCTTATGGATGTTTTTAATTATGTGATTAATTGGTTTATGTTAGATCATTTGCAAGTAATGCAGTCATGTGTATCCCAAAGGATGTAGTCGGATGATGTTCATGTATAGTTTCATTATTAGAGTTGTATGTTAAATTTCATTGTATGTTAGTTTACTTTTTTTTTAAATGTACTATAATTATTTATCTTAAGTTGTCCTTTGGGATTTGCATGGTGGAGCATTACACAATTCCAACCCAAGGCATGTCATAGATCATCCTCAACCCTTTTGGTTTACAATCCAGATGGTGGAAAAGGAAACAAAATAATAGGAAACAAGCAATAGCAGCACATATGAATCACTAATCGATCCTTAAAAAGGGGGAGATGGGGGAATAAACTCTCTAAATGAAAATGAGGGCCATATAGTAGCTCTCCTCATCCCTAGATAGATAAGGGCCACTTAGTAGCTCACCTTACCCTAGAAAGTGAGGGCCACACCATAGCTCACCTTTCCCAAAACAAGCTAGCTTAAATGAACTTCTTCTCTTGCCCACTCAACCCCTAATTACACTAGTGGACTCATCTTCCTTAGGAGTGGTCGACAATAGGGGATACACCAACATGAACTACACATGAAAAATTTCCCCTACCCAAAACATATAACCAATTTTAATATTTTGGAATTTACATATTAATGTAACAAAAAGTATACATAGGTAGATAGTACTAGATGTCTACATCACCCTTATACCAAGTTGAATACTATGTATCATACACTAGGGCACACCATAGAGTTTACTAGTGTATCCACATCTCACCACACACAATCTCTATAACATTCACAACATCCCATCAAAAGAATAATGTTTCACTCGAAAATGGTCCCCAAATTCACTATTTCTTCTTCTACTTCTATTAAATCATATTGTAAGGGAAGGTCACAATTAATATAGAAGTTCACCCAAAAATAAATAAATAAATAAAAATAACAATTGGTATCCCCTTTCCCTTAGATACATATAAAATCCACTTTTTTTTTTAATATTCTAATGTTAAATCATCTAACACAAATCATAATTCACATTTCCATAGCCAATTTTCCCCAATTTCATATACTACTAGGATGCATGCATATAAGTAGGAATTCATAGGAAGTTTTATTCTAGGCGATTTTATCTTTTATTATGATAGTGCATAAGATTTTGTTTTATTCACATTTAAACACTAGCAAAATAGAGAACAACACACAACAAAAATTTTATTTTCCATGCATAATCTAATTGCTTCTATCTTAATCATAATTCAAATATGATTGAGTACCCATTTACAAAAACCATCAATTCTATATATATTCACAAATTTATGCACATGTTTTCTATATGTAAAAGAAATAAGAATTAATAGGTACATAATTAGCAATCACTCATGAGAAGAGAATGTTCAAGCAATATTTTGTTTTTTTTTTCCTAGCCAAGTTTGAATCAAAACAATTTCTCTCTCTCCAAGTTTTATATTTCTTTAACTTCCTAAAAATACTTATTCACATACATATAAATTATTTTAAGAAGTCTCATAGCTCCTAATGTTCTTCTCGATTTGGAAATTTTTCCTTCTAAAAAATATTTAAATAGTGATAAAAAGTTTTCAAGTTATTAACTTCATTATTTGTACAATCATCCTATTAACTGCAAGGTAAGTTATTTTTCACTTTGCTTATTTTGAAGGGAATCCTTAATATGTTCTAGGTTTGGTCACCATTTTAAGTTATAGGGGAACTTGAAGGGTTAAGAGGTTAAGGTGTTCAAGGTTATAGTAAGAGAATCCTTTAGCCCACAAAGCAATAACTAAGTATTTATCCTTAAAATGGCACTTTTTATGCTTTAGTAAGAGACATCCTTAGTCCTTACAAGGCTTCCTTCTAGGACAAGACAACACATTCAAGTTTCACATGAGGTAAAGACTAAGAGTTTCTAATGAGTTACACCTCAACCTATAGTATTAGGAGAGGCCTATCCTAGTCAACTAGAGTCTCTTAGCAATATGATCACACTTTTAAATTAGCAATCACACCTCCTAGGTTTTCATGGTATAGAAAAGTAAAGAAAATAAATTTTAAAAAAAATCCACAATAACAATCCACTTTTAAAAAAAAATCTGATTTCTTTCAAACTTTTAAAAGAAATCACTAAAATCTAAATTTTATTTGAGGTTTATAATCCCCTTTAATGTTACCTCTATTTCCACAATTCACACATTTAATTTTTCTAGGAATTTTGGACATACCTTTTTGAGTCAAACTTATCATTTTCTCTTGGTTGATTTTAACTCTATCTATCACTTTAGTAATGTGATAACAAGACATCTCTAGAGGAGATATGGATAGATTTTCACCCACTAGTTTTGTATATATCAATATCCTATAAGAACTCAATATTGAAAGAGATGCCGCCAATTTTAGGTTAAGATTTTGTTTTTTTTATTTTTTATTTTTTTTGGCATTAGGTAAAGAAAATTATGATTATCCTTGACCCCTATTCTAAACCATTTTACCAATGAATCGTACTTATCACATATACCATTTTATCATAGCATCATTTGTTCTTTTAAGTGTTACTACCAATGTAGCTTCCTTTTGTTTTAAAATTGTGTTTTCAAAGAAACGTATCCAAATGAGGTATTGTAGATGAAAATCATTCTATCCTAAGCTTACCCTTTTCAAGCATATAGGACTAGTTGCCAACAATGTAAATTACCTAGTGATAACATTTTCTAAGGGTTCTTTTAAACCATGCATTTAAGTATCTCTTAATTGTTAATCCATGCTCAAATTACTATTTCTCAACATTTATGCCATATTAAAATAATATGATATTAATATAATTTACATATAGAAAGTATTTTATAATGGGTTACTACTAGTCTTTGAATTCTTAGCTAGTGTAATTAATTTTGATCTTTAAATGTATTTATAAGTTCCACCAAGGGGTAGGTAATAATTTTTTAAGTTTCAAATAGGGACTATCCAAAGTTGTTTAATTAAAAAATCAATATGTGCAACATCGAATGTGTGATTAAATACCCAAAGATCCCAATGTTGCAACCTTGCTCTGATACCAATGTCATGCCCTATATTTTACCCATAAGACAAGAACACAATCTATTATTTTTTTTATATTAAACACATAGAAATAACTAAATTATACATGACTTAGATCACAAAAATGGATAGTCACCAATATTTGATGATTTAAAACCCTACTCAATAATTCATGACAAAAGATCACAATTATATTTGTTTTTTTTTTAAATAATTATTATATGAATATATACTTATTTTAATTTCTATTTTTTTTAATAAAGATCAAGTAATATTTGTTTATATAATTCTTTAGATTCTATGTTAATATTTAATAATAATAATAATAATAATAATAATAATAATAACAGTACATGATTATAAAACATACATAATTGAGAACTAGAGGATGGAGGCACACAAGCGAGCGCAGGCGGAAAAGAAAGGATTTTGAAAATTCAAGCAATGGAAATGAAGGCGGAGCAAGATCAAAGAAATCTCACGCGAATCAGGAGTTGATTTCGAGTAAGAATCAAGGTGAGGATGATCAAGATGAGGTGGACTCAAGAAATAAAATCCAAGTGGAACTGGGTGGACAGGATATTCCGGCAGTTAATCCAGTGGATTCCCCTACCAGGCAAAAAAATGAAAAAGATAAAGAGGCGGTGGGGTCCACTAGCGGCATTGGAGGCAATCGCAAACCCTGGACTTCTTTGTTTGGGGTAAAACCTAATGGAAAATCTTCTTTCCCTCCAGTGCAAAATATCTCATCCCCGAAAAAAGGTAAGTTTGCAATTTTTGTGCCAAATTTGTTAATTGATCATAATATTGCTTTAATGGAAAGAACCCTAGTTGGGAAGTTTATGGGCCCTAGACCAAACATTGAAGTTGTCAGGGAGTTCGTTGAAAATAAATGGAGAATGAATGGAAAAGCTTTAGTTGCTGCTCTTCCAAAGGGTTTTTTTTGCATTTGAATTCACTTGTAGAGAGGACATCTTGGCTATTAGAAGTGGGGGTCCTTGGGTTATAGGGAAATATTCCCTGGCTCTAAAGAAGTGGTCCTCTAATTTGGACCTTTCAGACTCCATTTTTGAGAATGTCCCAGTATGGGTCAGACTTTCGGGCCTTCCCTTGGAATATTGGAATGAAGAAATTTTTTATGGTATTGCGAGGTCCTTTGGTGAGCTCCTTTCTACTGATTCAATGACAGCTACTAGAAAGAGATTGGTATTTGCAAGAATATGTGTAGGGGTCTCTCAGAATGCTGACCTTCCCTCATCGATCAAGATCCAGTCAAAACTGGGTTCCTGGGCGCAGGATATAGAGTTTGAAACCATCCCGTTTGCTTGTTTCAAATGTAGAAAATCTGGGCACTGGGCTAAGAAATGCCCCTTAAATGCTACCAAAGAGAAAGAGAAACCAATTGGTTCTTTGAAATCGGTATGGTGAAAGAAATCAGAGGAGATAGCCTTGAAAATAAAGAGTCTAATGGTCAGAGTACCTCTAATGAGGCTGAAGTGGTCATGGAAAATAATGGAGAGGCTCCGCTGGAACCCCAGCATATGGAATCTTGAGAAGACTTTACCTATTAAGGAAAATGAATCCAATGAGGATCAGTCGGCGGGGGAAGAAAATCTGAATCAAGATGCTAATCCCTTTTCCCATGAACTAATCCAATAGTGAAAAATGATGAGACCCCGGCTTGGAGGATATTCCTATTCAGGGGCTATCCTTAGAGCTGAACATCCCTCTCCCTCTCCATTCCTCTATTGGTCTTTCTCCTCCGGGAGTAGAGCACTTTACGGATCCTAACTCCTTCGATGTGGTTAAGGATTCCCTCAAAAACCTGGACCATTCAACTGAACTTTCTAGCAACTTCTCATCTTCTCATTTGAATGGTATCATGGAAACATTACCCTGGGAACAAAGGCTCTTAACTGATAAGGAATGGGAATCTAGTAAAGAGACAGATAGCCAAGAAGAGACTGATAAAGAAGAGTTCTTATCAAAGAAAAATAAAAATAAAAACAAACAATGGAAGACTCCAAGTGGTATTTCTACCAGATCAAAAGCAAAGGCAGACTATGGAGCATCAAAGAACTCTCGAGGGAAAAAATCTATTAAATGGACAAGAGAGCATAACAGTTTTCAGGATATTGCGGATGGGTCTCAGAAAACCATCCCGGAATGCCTCAAATCCCCTAGTAATTCATGAAGATTATGTCTTGGAATATAAGGGGACTCAATAGCCCCCACAAGCAGGATGTTCTACGCAATTTTTTTAGAGACCACAAGCCTGATATTCTTCTTATTCAGGAGACGAAAATGTCAAAGGAAAAAGTAGAAAAGATGAAACTTTTCCAGCACTGTAGTACTCATGGAAACAATTCGAATGGTGCTTCTGGAGGTATTGCTACCTTCTGGAATAATCACATAATCAAAGGGGATCTGATTTTGGAAGGCACGAACCATATTGCTACTAGATTCACACATATCAGGGATAGTTTCAGTTGGATCCAACTGAATATCTATGCCCCCAATGGAAAAGGACTGAGAAAATCCTTTTGGATGGAGCTGGCTGCTTTTAGGAGGATTTTTGATAGAGAGCCTTGGATTGTTATGGGTGACTTCAACATGCCCTTAATGAATGGAGAAAAATTTGGAGGTTCCCAGATCAATGCGGAGAGCAAAGAGGATCTTCAGAGTTTCATTGATAACCAGGGGCTGATTGATCTGGATTTACATGGAGCTTCCTATACCTGGTCGAATCGCAGAAAGGGGATGGAGCTTATACAGGTTAGATTAGATAGATCTTTAGTTTCCAATCACTGGTTTTTTGAGTATTACTGTTCTCTTAAAGCTCTCTCTAGGATTGGTTCTGATCATTTCCCTATTAGTTTTGTTGCGGATCCTATAAAAATGAAGAAAAATATCCCTTTCAGAGTGGAAAAAATGTGGCTCTCTCATCCTGCTTTTAAAGAGGAAATTAGGAAATGGTGGAATATAAGTATTTCTGGCACTGCTATGTTTAGAATAGCTAAAAAACTAAGGGAAGTGAAATGTAACTTGAAAAATGGAAAAAAGAGTCCTTTGGGAACATCTTTAAGATCAAATCTGACCTTCAGATGGAAATGGGGGAGATTCAATATAAAATCCAGAAGGAGGGATATTTGAATGACACAAAAGAAAAAGAGAATGAGCTACTTATTAAAATGCATGACATTATTGGAAAAGAGGAGGATTTATGGAGGCAAAGATCTAGAGCTTTATGGTTATCTGTAGGTGACAAAATAACCAGGTATTTTCATCTATCGGCCTCAAAACACAGAGCTATCAACAAAATATCTCAAATTGAAGTGGATGGTACTAAGTATGAGGAGGAGGAGGATATTAGAAAGTATGCTGTCTCATTCTTTAAAAACCTTCTTTCTAAGAATGATGAAATTAACTAAAATGATCAGGACCATTTAATAGATGCTATACTGAAAGTGATCAACCAGGAAAATAACACTATGCTGTCTGCAATCCCTACCAATGAGGAAGTCAAGTAGGTTGTTTTCTCCTTTGATGGGAGTAAAGCTCCGGGTCTGAATGGTTTCCCTTTGTTTTTCTTCCAATGGTTCTGGGAGATTGTTGGAGATGATGTGGTGAATGCTGTAAAATAATTTTTTGGATTCAGAAGTCTCCTAAAAGAATTGAATGCCACCTTCCTGGTTCTAATCCTTAATAAGCTTGGAGTGATAAACTTTGAGGCCTTCAGACCCATAAGCCTCTGTAATTCTATCTATAAAATCATCTCTAAGGTTTTGACTTCTAGACTTTTAATTTTTTTTCCTTCTTTGATCTCACCTCAACAAAATGGCTTCATTCCTGGTAGACAAATCCTTGACTCTATTGTTACTGTGCATGAGAAAATCCATTCTTTGGTGGAATCTAAGACTAAATGCTTTTTGTTAAAGCTTGATATATCTAAAGCCTATGACAGGGTTGACTGGATTTTCTTATTTAAGATTTTAAAGGCCTTTGGATTTTGCAACAGGGTTCTTCAAATGGTGGAACAACTTGTGTCTACTACTTCTATTTCTATTATGGTTAATGGATCCCCAACTACTTTCTTCCAAAGTACCAGAGGTCTAAGACAGGGTGATCCTATTTCTCCTATTTTATTCACTATCATGGCTAAGAGTCTTGGAAGAAACCTAAAAAAGTTGATTGACAACAGATCCCTTCATGGTCTCAACCCTTCCTCAAGTAACATGGTTTGTTCTCATCAACAATTTGTTGATGATACTATGCTGTTGGGTAAAGCCTCGGTCTCAGAAGGTAAAACTTTGAAATATTTGCTTGATAAATATGGGAGAGCATCTGGACAACTGATTAATAATAAAAAAAGCTATTTGTTCTTCTTCAACACCCCAACTCATAGACAGACCAAAATTGCTAGAATTCTTGGTTGTAGGGTGGATTCCTTGCTTTCCACCTATCTTGGCTTACCCTTGAGCCTTAAACCTCCTGAATCCTTTTGGGTTTTGTTGGTGGAGAGGTTTAGCAAAAAGCTTGCTAGCTAGAAAGGTGCTTTGCTAAGTCAAGCGGGCAAACTTCAACTCCTCAAAGCTTCCCTGCAGAATTTGCTGATCTATGCTCTGAGCCTCTTCAAGATTCCAGCTAAGTTTGTGGATGCCATAGAAAAGATTCAAAAAAGATTCCTCTGGTCAGGTGTCGAAGAAAAGAAAAGACTTCCTTTAATTGGATGGGATCTGGTGTGTAGACCAAAAAAGACCAGAGGATTAGGTCTTAGAAGAATTAGAATGGTCAACAAGATCCTTCTAGCAAAAAAAATATGGAGAATTTTCTCATCTTCAGGTGAATGGACTGATATCGTAACTAGTAAATATTTAGAGAACAATTATTCTCTTATTATTCTAAAGGATTCCCATATTATTCCTAGAGGTTCAACCTGCTGGAATAATCTGATCATTGGGAAAAATATTGTGGACTCAGGAATTGGTTGGCAAGTTAGAAGTGGAAACCAAACTAGATTTTGGGAGGACAGATGGCTGTTCAAGGAGCCCCTTATAAAAATTGAAACTTCTAGTGGGTGGGCTGAGAATTGCAAAGCTCGTTTCGGATCCTATGTGAAAGACTACAAAGTGAATGGAAAATGGGTGAATCTGTGTCTTATCAGTCAGGCTCTTGCTCTTTTCAGTCATCTTTATTGGCTGTTAGACTCTACTCTGATCAGTTGGAAGATCATCTTGTCTGGATCGATGAACCCTCAAGAAACTATTCAATTTCGTCTACCTTTTCCAGGATTACTTCTTCCTAGGGCTCTCCTCCCTTTTGGTCGAAGGCTTGGTTCAAACATTTGGTCCCTAAAATCAACATTTTTTTCTGGATCCTTCTCCAAAATAAGGTGCTTACAATTGATAACTTGTGTAAATGCGGCTTTCAAATACCTACTAGATGTTTTCTTTGTAAGAGGGAAGCAGAGTCAGTGCATCATATGTTCCTTCATTGTCCTTTTGCTGCCTCAATCTGGGAAAAAATTATCAGCTTTTGGCATCTCTCTTGGGTTTTTCCTTCGTCTGTTGAAGACTTTTTCCTCCAATGGAAAGCTCTGAATCATAATCCTATTCTCAGGTTTCTATGGGACTTCTCTTTCCCTCATATTGCTTGGGGTCTTTGGAAAGAACACAACAATATAATTTATAGAGACAAAGAAGCTCCGGTGGATATTGTTTTTGATAGAATTATCAGATTCTTGAAAGAGAATGTCAATGCTATCCCCAAAAGGTTAGTAATTCTGAGAAAGCGGCTCAATCATCTTATGACCTTATAGTTTCCAAGGAATGGAATATTAGTCTCGATTTGCCTTGCGCCCCTAAAAAAGCCAAGAAGGATAGAGAGGATGTTTGCTGGTCTTTCCCGCTTAATGGATGGATCAAAGCTAACTTCGATGGTGTGGCTAAAGGTAATCCAGGGGCAGTGGGCTGTGGTGGAGTCATAAGGGACTCCTTTGGAAACTTTCTTGGTGCAACGACCACTCCTCTTGGGTTCCAAACCAATCACTTGGCTGAGGCTGCTGTCGCTTTTCACATTATAAATTTAGCCCATAGTCTTAACTTTAAAAATCTCTGGCTTGAAGGTGACTCCAAAAATATTATTGACTGTCTTTGTGGCAAGACCCCCCCCCCTCGTGGACAATTAAATCATGGATTGATGATGCCACCTCGACTCTTGCTAAGTTCGACAAAATTAAAATCTCACATGCCTATAGAGAAACTAATGTCGTGGTGGATTTTTTTTGCTAATGAAGGGGTTAGGAGTAATGATCAGAGTACTTGGCTAAACTTTAATGATCTAAGTGTTAATGTTCACGCTTTATTGAATTATGATAAAGGGTGTTGCCACAATAATGGAGTTACACTTTTGGGACATCCTAATTTTTGCCTGAAATCACATATTTTTAGAAAATACAATAATTTATGATTTTAAACATTCCATTTAAATTATTTTAATTAAAGAGGTATTGATCAAACCCCCTTAGATCAAACCCCCTTGGATAGAACCTTGTTAGATTTAAACCATACCTATAATTGAGTCTCCTCTACACCTATCAAAATGTTGATAAAAAACCACTTTTTATTTACCTTTTGGGTGATCAAATGAATTCATTTAAAATTTATGTTTTGTAAGCCTGTAGCCCTTATTATAAGCTTCCTAAAAAGTATAATTTTAAATATGCTTAATTTGATTATTATATTTATTTTTTATTTCTTGTGAATGTAGGATTTTCAATCAACATCAAGTTATTTATTTCACACATACGAAAAAATAGAAAAATAGAGAAAAAATATTCTAAAAAATACATGTCCCCTAGGTATTGATGTCCTTATTCCAACAAAGAGAATAAGTTAGTTCAAATGAATACAAAAAAAGTTATGCGGGCTGAAGTACACCTCTGTCAAAATTATAATTACTCTAACTTGGAAAATTAATTAAAAAAATTATGCAACAAAAACTTATGAAAAAATATCCATGCCCTAGATATTGGTGTGTAAATTTTGTATTTTAAAAATTAAAATTGTATCCTGTCTATAAAAAGTTAAGTGGGCGAGTAAAGCATCACTTTTTAAAAATGTTGATTAGTAGAAAAATAAGTTATTAAAAATTATATAAAATGATTCACAATTTATTTTATAATTTTTTTAAAAAAATATAATTAGAATCTACACAAAATATCTAACAAATAACTAGTTTGATTCATCTTCAAAACCTTAATGGTTTATCTGCTATAAGTGTAAGAAAGTGAATGTCTGGTGAAAAATCCTGATTTTAATGTCAAGTTTGGCCAAGCATGAAACCCATTATTGTGGGATCACCTTAAAATCACATGGACAAGAGGCATGTCATCTCTTTAATGAGGATAGGATGGAGTTATCACATCACAATCATTAGATTGTATGGGACCGAGCTTATTTTCTTAGTTTGCAAGGTGGATTGGCATGCTTTGTGGGTTCTTATATTTACCGGGATCAATTCTAGTAAAGATATCATGTCTGTGTTCCCCACTGTGTTTGCTAAGATGGGTGGAGACAGGAAAAGAATTGAGCCGGACAGCTATGAGATGCACATAAGAAATGTTAAGGCTTGGAATAAAGTTAAAAGTGGGGGGTTACTTCCATTCCTGGAGAAGCTCCATGGTTCCAGTCAAGAGGCTACAGATCTTTTTAAGAAAAATTGGGATAATGGGAATCTTACCCTTTTTGGTTAGAAAGTTGAGCTCAACGAAAACTTGATAGTTGAAGTGACGGGAATGTCGACTGATGGGAAAAATTTTTTTAGGGATAGGATTTTTTCTGACGATGTCGTCGTTATATTTCCTAAAAAAGAGAAAGAAAGATTGAAATTGGTAAAAATCACTAATAGCTTCTTTGATGCCGACACCATAAAAGCCCTATGGAGAAAGGTCCTATGTGTCATCATGGAGTACATAACTGTGGATGGTCATTTCACTAGGGTCTACGGTTATCACTTTTCCCTGATCAACCATTTCCGCTACAAGGTAAGGGTTTCTTTCCCCTACTATCTTTTCTGCTCTTTGAGGAAAATTTTGGATGACCACAAGAAAAATCCTAGAAGATTCCCTATTTTGCATACTGGTCTAATTAGATTAATTGTGGAGCATTACCAAAAAATTCTCGTCCCTGCTAATCTTGAAGCCTCCCCTGACTCTGAGGAAGATGATACTGAACCCAGTTGATCAGGGTTTTTACCCAATTTAAGTTTGGCTAGAATTGTCCTTAGCCCGCCTACTGTCCATTCGGGCAAGAAAAAACCTAACCCTCTTACTGTTAAAGGTTGTGCTATGCCTGAGCCAGGAAGCCCCTCCCTTAAAACCAGCTTTGTTGATAAGAATCCCAAGGCAAAAAACCTTGTTTTGTACTCTAAAGATTCCCCTAACTCTGAGGCATCTGGTGCTAATAATACTGAGCCCTCTGCTAACCTGTTAGTGGATAGAATTGCTAGAATTGGGTC
Organism: Sequoia sempervirens; assembly: GCA_007258455.2. Taxonomy (NCBI): domain Eukaryota; kingdom Viridiplantae; phylum Streptophyta; class Pinopsida; order Cupressales; family Cupressaceae; genus Sequoia; species Sequoia sempervirens. The sequence continues at coordinate 27,487 of VDFB02069440.1, forward strand.
CCCTGTTACTCCTATCACTGCTAATACTTGTCTCAACACTGATAGGGATCCCTCTGTGGAAGTTTTGAATTTAGCTAGAAATAATGTTGATTCCCATTACAAACTTTTGAAATGGAATTTCAATGAAATTAATGAGATAAATATTAAAAAATGGGCCCTGCAAAGTAAGCTGGAAGAGTTGGGAGCCAAGGTAGTGGTGATTGAAAAAATTGAGGTGAAACAAAGAGATCACGGTCTCAACAATGACACTTAGAACCAAGCTGGCAAAAACAGAAATATTGAAATTGAGATGGAAAAAATGAAAAATACTATCAAAATTATTGGTGAGAAAAACAATCATATGGCTAGACACAACGCCATAATCATCAATGCCATGACCGAGAAATTGGACAAAGCCCAATAGGGGTCTCTAGTTGTTGATCTGGAGGAAATCAATGAAAGAAACCAGGAGGAGGACGTTGGCATCTCTAAGAGAACCAGGGCCAATTTGAAGAGCAAGGCTCCCCCCACTCCGCAAATGATTCAAACGTTTAAGAAGGGTGTTCATGAAATGAAAAATTTTCTTCTTTGCTTGATACAGTTTTACCTTTAGTGCAGCCCGGTTGTTTTGTTGGACTTTTGTTCCTATCTTTTATGTTGTAAACTTTGTGGTTTTGAGTCCTATAAAACCCGTTTTACCTTTATAAAAAACAATACATAAATATAAAGATAATGATGTATAAAAATAAATGTAATTATCTATATGCATTTAATTATAATTATATATAATATACAACATCTTTATCCCCTTTTCTCTTAAAAATTAACTATTAGAAAAAATACCTCTTAAATTTTTTTTTAAGCATTAATCATTAAAATGTCTTAGATTAAATGTTTTAAATTCCGTGTTTATATTCTTATTTCTATTTCCATTACTTACCATCCTTTAAGCATATTTTTCCTACTTAAAGTCTCCCACGTTTCTTTCTATCTTTTCTTTATATGATTTTTTTAAAATCCTAAAACGTTTCTTGTTTTTAAACACGCATGTTTTCATATTATAAATTTCTGATTTCTATAACATTAGGCTAGTAGAGGAGGAAAAAGCAAGAGGATTATGACTTCAATGCAATAATAGAAAGTAGATTAAAATCAAACACTAATAAGTTCAGCGGATTGAAAACATATTTGAAGTCCAATTTCAATCTTTTTATTTGGGTGTGTAAAATAGAGAAAGGCAACCTTGATCTTTTCTTGTTCCCAATATGCAAAAGATTTTTTTTTTTTTGGTTTCTTTGAGGGTCTAAAGTCTATAAGGAGAAGCAAGGCTTCCATGAAGGATTTTGTTTTAAATTAAACTTGCAGATTTTATTTTTACTTTAAAATATTGTTTTGTTTTTACAATAAATTTTGAATTTTCATTATTATTTATTTATAATACTTGGTTCTTGATTTACATTTTGATATATTTACCTAATATATAGATGGGCTTAAATAAATGTAAGATTAATGTTTTCATATTATAAATTTCATTTCCAATGTGTTCAATGGTCAAAATGAGTATACAATAAAAACAATTAATTTAAATTTATATTCCACGTAAATTAACATTTAACAAATGATTTTATTTTCTTTTAAAAATTTATACAACTTATTGTTACTTTTCTACATTGATCAAATAAAAAAAAAATGATAAATGATAAATCAATATAAATTTCATGGTCTATTTTATAATAAAGATTTTTACATCCCAAACAAATCTATTGAAACTCCCCAAAAAAAGATTCAAGAGTGAACAAGAAAATCCTCTCCCAACCAATGTATGTCATCAATAAGTTATATAATGTAATTGGAATTGTACGTTTACCCAAGATGAAAATAAAATTATCACTTTTTTTTTATTCCAATAAACTATTAGTTATTTAAATTGTAAAAAGTGAATCGCTCTTGAGACGTTTATCATATTATTTTTTATTTTTTTTGGTTGGAGAACTTACAGAACATTCAACAGATTTTTATAAACATACTCTAAATTAAAAACCTAAATATGCTCATTATTAGGATCTTGGGCGAATTTTCATTTTAATAATCATACTCTAAATCCCTCGCTGAAAACTTAATTCGAGTTGCAACACTTGGGAAATGGAGATAACGCCAGCGTGAGAGAGTCTGGTGGAGCAAAAACTAACATGGCAGGAAAGGAAACAAAAACTAAGGAGACAACCATGAATATGGTGAAAATGATGAACGGTTGATATTTGTTTAATAATTTTGCAATGTTACGATCGTAAGATAGCCATTGATATGCTTTACAGGTCGATTCGTTCGCATAGCAAAACCTTGAAATTTCACTTCTTCTCATTAGCTTAGCTGTTGTGCAGACATTTGGGTCACTGGCCCTCAAATGGCAATGACATGGGCAGATCTCTACATGATTTCATAGTCGGCCGCTCCCCTTACTATTCCCATTTCAATGATAACATCTAAGGAAAAATTATGAGGGAGGAGAGTTTGAGTTCTGTGAAATTCTACTCCTAGAAACCAGATTTTATTATGTTCTCTTTTCCATGTTCTTTTGTTTTCCTATAACAATTTGGTTGTTGTCATAGTCCTATGCTTTTGCTATGTAAAGGAATATGGATATGTCCTAGCAAATATTATTGATGAGAGAGAAGATATTGTGTAAAAAAATGTATTCATTCCTCATTACAGATTCTTCCCCTCGTTATTGTGCTAAATCTTCCTAAAACTACAGTGTTATAGTCAAGGGTGTTTACAGCCATATAGTAATATAGTCTAAATAAAATAGGATTTTTTTTCCTAATTAACAATTGCTTTGAATGCCATTGTAGGATGCACAAGTCACTCTAAGTATTCCTATAGCAAAGATTCTGAAGAGGTCTATAAGAGCACACCAGTAAAACATTACACTTGACCCATCTTCATACTAAAACTCAACCCAAAAAGCCTTATTAAGTGACATCCATTTATCTATTTGATTTCAGAATCTCTAATTAAAAATAAAGAGCTATTTTTCACCTTATTGTAGAATTACCTCAAATCCTCAACCACTTAGGTATACACAACCATATGAATAAGTTTATTTTACACAAATTTATTTTATTTATTTATTCTTCTATATCCTCTACTTTTACAATAAGAAGAAGGAACCAATAACTACTACTGTATCGCTCCATCACTCCACTGATTTGATGAGGAAAATAGACTGCTAACCAACCATGGGAAATGAGTTTTGTCACGTAGCAGTGAAAGTCATATTTCACCAATCATAAGCAAGAATTAAACTTCATTTGGTCAAAAACATTTGAAATACATTTTATATTTTCCCTAAATGATTTTTTCACATAATTTGCATAATGTTTAAAAATATTCAAAATATTTTAAACATAAGTATTTGAAACTTTAGAAAAAATGCAAATTTTAATTATGCTTGTAGGCCAAACAGAGAAAATTCACTGCACACAAACGGTGACCCCTGGAGCCAATATTTTTTGGGTGCGATCATGATCAATTATTTAGAACATGGGTTTTAAATCAAAAAATTTCCAACCATAAAAAATTAGGTACCTCCTTTGTAAACTGGCCCTTGGGATGTGTTGGTCACATCTGAAATTCATTAAAATAACCCATCATATTGCTTTCATTTTTGATGAAAATGGAGCTCAAGACGTTTTATACCAAAATGAGAAATGGGTTACCCTTACAATTTAAAATTTTTACACTTTCTGGAACACCAAATTTGGCCCTCTCGTACTCAGCAAAGCATTAATTAACCCATCAAAACTCATCTTGGGGGCCTGAAACTGGGTAGGCATGTAGACATTTGACCTAAGAACTCATTGAGAAAACAACTTAGAAAAATTAATCCTGAGTTGCAAGATATTAATATCCAAAGTGGCTCAGTCAAAATTTTCTACAACTACACTTGTCAAAAACCAATTGGGGCTCACCAAGTCAACATCTCAAAAAAATACCAAATCTTCTCTTTAGAAACTGCCATTGGAAAAACTAAAACATTTAGGTCCATTGAGTATGTGTGCAAGAGGTATTTCCTTCAATCCACATTCATCACAAGATATTAACGGTCAAACTTGACCTCCTTGAAACATTCAGATGTCAAAATATGACAAACTATCTTTTCTTTTGACCTGGTAAAAATATAAAACTTGATCTTGTGACTCTAAAACTAGACCAGGGAGCATATGAATATGAGGGGAATGTAGAGCACCAATCCATTTTCCATGGCGATCATCCAGCTATGAAATATCAGTATGAATAGGAGGCCACTTCGCAAACTTGGGAGTATGGAAACAACAAAATAGTCCCAGAACCCTCCAACTTGTTTCAATACCACATCAAAACTCATCACAGGAAGATGAAGTCAAACATCCATGTTCACACGTGACAAATGAATACACTCACCAAGGGATTTGGCATGAAAGCAAATAGGCTCTGAATTATGACCCTCCAAAGTAGGTCACTGGGGAAAATTTTTCAGGTGCATTTTTGAGTGTGCAAGGAATTTTTTTCAACATGGGCACTTAATTTTTTGCAAAATTTTATGGTCCCAATAGTGGCTCTTTCTAGGGACGTCTATTCCTCAATGAACAGAGTGAGAATACAAAATATTTTGGGAGAGCAGACCAGTGCCAAAACCATTGGGAAACAAAGTCTTTATTCAAAATTTTGAACCTCATTTGGTGGCCCCTGGTCACCGAATGGAAAAGGGAAGTCAAAATTTACCCTTGTCAAACACCAATTTGTTAAAGGATTTGATCTCCCACAACCCATACCTACCTCTGTCACAACACAACAATATGAGTGACTTTATTTCTAAAAAAACAAGTCTCAGGATACCTTTGTATTTAGCTTTACTCCCACATGGCAACTAAATAACATAGGCCATGTCACTATCTCCCATTTCATCTTCTAGTTTTGTGGCAATTGACACAATATGAGGATAATGGTGAAGACTATAGGAAGACACAGTCTTGTCACATTCACTAAACCCCTGATAATGATTTAGTTCAAGCAGGATATTGTCCTTCAGAAACAATGTGCGATCCTCTTGTGTGTCAAGCAAAGAATGCTCACACATTTTTAACTCCTTCAATTGAATTTTTCCCCAGGTGACCTTATCATCATCCCACCACAACACAAACACATTATCATATGTCCCACTGTCTTGAAAACAAGACTTATCATCATCCATAAGTCCATTTTCCACATTCAAATTATGGCATTTACAAGAAATTTCAGCATCCCAAACAATGTTCCCTACTTCAAGATTGTAGAAAATATTTTCAACACTCATTATGTTATCAGAAAAAGAAGCCTCAAGTGCAAGTTCATAGGACTCAAAATCTTCGTTTGCAATAAATTTATCATAGTGAGTGTTCAAAACACATTCACTATTGCAAATAGTATCAAATTCAACATTACCTCCTATTGCACTAATTTAAAAATATGAAGCATACTACTCATGAGGAAAACTATGAGTTGCAGATCTAGAAAAGAGGTCCTCATATGCATCCATGTGATTGACACAATCACATTCTTCAAGTGAAAACTCATCATAAGAAATATCATTAGCTATACTAACATTTTTCTCTACATTTCCACTTTCATGTACAACTTCAACTATGCTATCATTATGCAAGCATTCAGTGATAACTTCAAAGTCAGCAAAAGAAGTAGAAGAAGGTAAAGCATCAAAGAAAACAATAGTTCCTTATTTATCATTATCAACATATGCATGCTCCTCATAATCAACTACTTGAGATGATTCTTCTAATCAACCTCTTGCATATGGATCTCCTTCTTTATTCATACTGTTGCAACAATCACCAGGGCTACACTCTTCACTATCAAACTAAAAACCATCATTTATTTCTTTATTGCAGTTGTTTGTGGTTGATCTTTCTAACTAAAATTTATTGCACTTGTCATTTGTGTCTGATATACCAAAATTATCAAAGCATTCCTCAAATCAGCAGACTTCTTTGTCTCATCACCATGAAAGATTGTATCAATGCTACACTTAACACTTGTAGAAGAGGTAAGACCAAGGCCACCATAACACTACTATTCACACATCTCATCTTCAAAAATTTTGTTCAATTTATGTCCATTATCTTTTTCTTGTACAAGCCTTCAAAAATGTTATCATCATTTGTTTTGTTGTAATACTTTTCACTTAGAGACATTAGTGCTATCTCCTCATTATGAGAGGAATCACATTCATAAGGACTACAAAAAAAATTGTAATCATCTTGATCACCCAAACAAGAATTCTTTTCAGTTGGTTGCAAACTTACATCTACAACACCATTGTTCTCATTATGAAGACGTGAAACTTCAGAATCAACATTATCTTCAATTATATATTCAAAGTCCATAGAGGAGAAAATACTTTCAGTGCCATCCACATCATTGCAGCCTTCATTTGATTTGGGAAATTGACTCTCTATTTTTGTACCCTTAGAGCAAAAAGGAAAAAACCTTACACATTTCATTCATTTCATCATCATCATTATGACTACAATCTTCATTTGGATAGATTTATTCTGTAGGTTGTTCAAAAACAACATCCTCATCACTACAAGATGCATTACCATTGTCTTTTTCTATACCATCTGCATCCATTAGACTAAGTATTGAAAGGGTACCATCACATAATTGAGTTAAGAGTTTACTTCCATATTTAACTATCATTTCCTCAATTACTGAAAGGCATTGATATATGCATTTAAGATTAGGGGCTTCAAGTGAGCTGGCATAGTACTCACACCTAGCTCACAATTCTCAGAGAATATATGAATGCAAAATGATTCATCGGGTGTTTTTTATTTTGGTATATCAAATAGAAATTTCATGAATCTATCATGAAAGTCATAGGGGGATTCATCCTCAAATCTTTCCATATCACACAATGTATCGATATATGATATGGATTCAACTTAATTTTCACATTTTCCTTCATATTCTTCTTGGGTATGCATATTTCTCTTGTTAGATGAGAATTCATTATTCACTTCACCAAACTAATCCATGAATAGTATCTCAAGCTCTTGCCATGAACATATGGAATGCACTGGGAGACTAGAAAACCAAATGTCAGCAATATCTTCTAAAGTTCTTACAGAAAAAATCACAATAGCATCTTCCAAGCTACTATTAGATAATCTTCCATCAAATCCATGAAACCCTATACATGTCTTAATGACGATTCTTCAAAACCTCCTTTCAACTTAGGTAAATACTCATTAATTCTTCTTGGGATAGAATGTGGGTAACCTTGGATTTTTCTAAAATCTAGGTGGTCATACCTTTTGCAAGTGAACACCTTCCTTTGAGGACATGACTATGCTTTAGGCATGACATTATAGCTTGTAGAGAAAGAACTATGACAACAATACATATTTGCAAATAAAATGTATTCCCATGACATTACAGCTTGTAGAGAAAGAACTAGGACAACAATACATATTTGCAAATAAAATGTATTCCCTCTACAACTATTTGATTCAATATCCCTTTATTATAGTGCTCAATTTCACTAAATAAGGGAACCAAAGTTTACTAAGACTTTCAGATATGGTCTTCATATACAAATTTATACTTCTTGAAAGCCAAAATTCAAAAAATACCTAGGTATGTTGCAACTGCTATAAATTATTCTTTATGACTGGAAATCTTTATAGACTGGAACTTTCTTCACATATTCACCAATTTCTTTAGTAGAGTCACCACATCCTTTAAGAGGAAAAAATATTCAAGAAATTGAAACATCTTCAATGATGAGATTTCCTTCTTAGTTCTTTTCACTAATGGAGCACCATAGATCATTAAAATTTCAGGTATGCAACAACAATTTATGTCTCTAGGTATGAAATCCTTCAAGATTTGAACCAAATATTTAGATTAGAAATTTATATGACTTTGTGAAATATCAATCTCCAACTGGAGATTCAAAGTTCTCCCTAGCAGAGTCAACAATCTGTTGGTTATCAAATCTACAATCCACTTGAATCCTAAAGGGTTGCCAGGCCTAGTGGTTAGATTCAAGGAGAGATTTGGCCAATGAATAAGAGATTTAATTAAAACCACTTTCTCCCCTACAATTTGGGCTCTATGAAACCTAGGAGGGTGATCCCTATAGTGTGCTTATAGATACTCATGTTCCAAAGTATCAAACATAAAGTAAATAGATAATTCTCCTTTAATTATTTAAAGGATGTACTACTTTGAAGATTTGGCTGACTTTCATTACAGTGTCCAAATTAAACATGAGAGATGTAATATATTATGTTCAAAACACATTCATACTAAGATAGATAAGTAAATTTGATTTTAAAATGTAATGGTCACAAAAAAATCTCAATAAATTACAATATCAAAGACCCGGTGTCATGTTCGGTGGAGTCCACCTAAACCATGAAATTTATAACTCATTAAGCATTCACTCTATCATAACTATGCCTATCAGCTGATGCATTACACCATTGATACTAGAAACTAAACCAGTCATACTTTATTAATCCAAGTATACAGTTGCATAAACCTTTGTTTATGTTAATACAATTTAATTCATTCTTTGAATGAAAGTAACAACACAAAACAAACACTCAAGGAAAGACAAGAGGACAAATAGCAGAAACCCTTGATTTCTTATATTTATAATCTGTGCAATACATATTGTGGAGACAACAAGTTCAGAATATCTTTCAATTTATTTATCTAAGGTAATTCAATAAAATTGAAAAATTAAAATAATAATTACCTAAATTAATTTTATGAAATGTAAACGATATAGTTTGTAATAAACAATTAAATTAAACTATTTTGTTAAAAGTAAATGTGTTATTATTAAATAATTTGACTAAATTATTTTGTAAAAATATTGTTTTAAATTGAAGTTAATATTAACGGTTAAGTTGTTGTCATGTGAAGATAATTACCTAATTATGGTAAATAATGTGATTTTAAATAAAAAGAGATAATATTTTATAACAGATTGTAAAAGCAAGAAAAACAATTAAAAGAATAGAAAGTTTCCATGCAAGCGCACACAACTTTGACGAGATCGTCAAAAAGTAAACTGGAGGTTTTATAGGAGATTTTGGAGTCTTCATCTTGGATTTTTGTGATAATATCTGATTTTCATTTAAGGAAATACAAGGGATTTTCTTTTGTGAATGGGCAGGGTTTTTTAGGGGAAAAATGTTTGCCATTTTGGTGGGAGGATTTTCTTGTTCTGTTAATGAAAATTTTGTGTCTGCAACGTTATTCTGTAAAATAAATGTTTGTTATTGCTTCGGTTTGGAAAATGGAATGAAACGACTATTTCACGTTGTAAGGAGGAGGAGAAGAAATAGATTTTTTTTTTCTTGAAGAAAAGATCCAAGGACATAGGGGAGCAAGTCGACAACCATTACCTTCACAAATGAGTCCATCGGTGGATTTTCAGGTGAGTTGACAAAGTTCTTCTCGGTGTTTGCTTATTGATGCTGAATATAATGCGTTTTCATATGTCTACATTCGAACATTTGATAAGTTTATTCGTTTGTTTGTTGTGAGTGTGATACTTTGGCTGCGATGGGTCTGTATATTTCAATTGCATTGATGGTTAGACCTTTGAAGGACTTTCTTTACTATACACCTGTGATTGGGTTCTTTGTATTTGCGTTGTTTTTTTATTTTCTATAGCTATGGTTTGGGTTTAGCATTCGATACGCCTTCTTTCTTTTCCTCTGCGAATTCGCCACTTAGCATGAGTAATAAGGTGAAGATCTTAGTCTCCTCATTGTTGCTGAGAATGCAAATTTTATCAGGCTCACTTGCTTGGTATCCAATGTAAGCTCTGTTTGGAATTCGATGCGTCTTGGTACCGTTTCTTTTTGGACCTCTATCTTTCATCACTCTCCTTTTAGTGGAGTAGCACCACAACTAGCCGCGCCCACTGTTTAACCAACTATAATTGTAATGCAATAAGTATTTTGGTGTGTGATGTAAACGCTGCCCTCATCCACTATATCCGCGCGTCCTGCATGTAGTTTGAACACAACAAAACATATAATGTTCGATATGCTTGTGTAGGGTTGTGTTTTTCCTTATCCCCAAAGTGTTTATTGATTTGCTTTTTGGTTTGGTTCCACAGCTTTTGGATCGCCCTAAATGGTAAAATTGTCTTTTATTGTGATGTCGAGTTTCCTTGCCTCTTTAACAGATTCCTGTAGTTGGGAGTTTCTCCTTGCCCTTTTACAACATAGCTCACTTTAGATATTCATTCGGATTCTCTTAATAAAAGCAGTGTTGCTGGAAATACTCAACCTATATTCATATATGATACGAAAGCACCACAGGTTTAACTGGTTTTGCAGTTTTTAAGCATAGGGAGCCCCTAGGATAGCCCGTGCAATAGGATGGCCAACCATGCACTTTTAGTGTCTAGCTATATATAGATAGTTAATGCAATAAGGTTACTATTGTGTAAATCATTTTCAGCCTTCTCTCTATCTCCCAGTGGTGCCTCCTCCTCTCCCTCTAATCACTGGTTACAACATCTGATAGCTGGGAGTTTAATGTTTGGTGAAGTATGTTATATGGATACATCGGTTTTTATTTCCCTGCATGTAAATATAGGTGTAGGCATATGTTTAAATACGAGAGTATTTATGTATTGTCTGATTATAATATGAACATGCATTTCAAAACAATGATCTATTATAATATATATGTATAAATATATCTATATATATCTGTGTGTGTGTGTGTGTGTGTACGTGTAAATGGGGTTGTAGTAAAGGATTAGAAAAGAGCAATTGTGTTTTATGTTATTGGAATTATTGAGTCAAGTAATTGGAGTTTTAAATGGTTAAGGAAATAATTCAAGTTAATTGCATTATAACAATAGGAAATTTTATTGGATGGAATAGAAGAACCCTAATTATATGTGATTTCATTTGTAACCTTTTTGTGGACATTTGCGAATATATAATAATTAGGTTATCTGTGTTCTTGTTATATTAGTGTGTTACTTGGTGAAATTAAGTAGTCATGTAGATAACTAATTGGAAAAATATATATATATATATATATATATATATATATATATATATATATATATATATATATATATATATAATAATGATTAGGATAGAAAGGGAATTTGTTTTAAATTGCTTTTAGTTATTCGAATTAATAAATATGATGTTCCCTTTCTAAATATGGTTATCTTTACAATCAATTATTCAATGATTCATAATTATATGTTGATAATTTGGTTAGTAATATATTGCAAGTAGAATGTTTGTGTTTCATTTGCATGGGTATGATAATTATATTTATGTATATCGATTTAGGGGTATAGCAAAATTAATATTTCTACTTGGTAATGTGTAATAAGTGTCAATTGCATTATAACTATTTAAGAGCTTAAATGTAAATTACCATGTGATTAGATAATGGGTACAATGGTTATGGTGGTAACTAGTTCATTGAGTTGATTAGTGGCTTAACAAGTGAGTATCTTGAGATGTGGAAAGATTAAGTGAGTGAAATTTATATACATGTATTTGTGTGTTGCTAATATTTATGTGTTGTTCATTATTTGCAAGTTAATGACGTAGATAGGATTATGTTGAAGTTGGGAAATGCTATTGGTTATAATAGTTAAAATTGATTTATTGGTATTTAGATATTTGTAAAGGTTTGTTTAGTTGATATTTTATTTATTTATTTGTAAATTGTAAAGTTATTTAGTTCTAGTGGCTAATTGAGTGGACAATGAATGATTTCATCGCTTGAATTTATGATTGTTACTATTTAGGTTGTTTTATTGAGTTGTGAGCAGCTGATTATTTAAAGTATTCTTTTAAAAAATTTCCCTTGGAAGTGTTAGTTGATTGTAGGATCATTTTGATGGTTCCATTTTCATGTGACTTCCTCTTGAGTGTTTTTGTTTTGAGGGGATTTTATATGTCAAAGTTTTGTGTTGGAACCGTGTCCTTTTGATTTACCCTCATTTTTTGGGTTTGGGTACTCATTCTTCTTGGGCTTCCAGAGGTGGGGAAAGAAAGTGTAGCTTTATTGTTGATTTCCATATTGGTTCTTCGTGAACTATTAATGTTATGTTTGATTGTGATTTGGTGGGTTTTGGCCTTGTACGTGAAAGTGGTTATTTGTACTATGAAGTGTTAAGCGTGAGATGGTGCATGCATCACTTGTGGTATTTATTGACTTGGCCTTGTTATTCTATGCAAGTTGGCTTACCCCATTTATGTTATGAGATTTTATTGTTGTAAGGGAGAGTGGCTTCCCATGGGGGCTGAAACCCTAAGTAGTGTCATGGGTAACTAGTGTGGAAGTTGATGTAATCAAGTGATAACCTAATAAATATTTAGGGGGTGGGTAGCAATTCACACTAAGAAAAGACAATGGATGCCTCTGTCATGGCCCAAGCACTCATTTAGGCTTGGAATGAGACGAGAAGGCCTATAATGGAAAATTGACCACCTTGTCTTTATGAAAGGTGAGTTGATTCCACATGTGTAAGAATGGGGGTCAGGGATCGGTTGAGGTTGCCAGGGTAACCCAGGACAAGGGTTGATAACCTATGAAAATATGCATTGGGTAACCCATGTTGAGCCATGTGATGACACTCTATCCTTTAGCAATTGTGTTTATTTTTTGTTTCCCCTTGTTGTTATTGTTCCTCTAGAAGCGAACAATGTCTTATGTTAATTATTGCTCTTGCTTATTGAGCCTTGTTAGTTATTGTTCACCTGACTATTTTGGTTGAGGGTCTTTCTTGTCTACTCCTAGCATGGGGGGTATGCCTTCGGGTCCACATGGTCGGGTGGAATGATCTTTGCACCCCATTGGGTTCCTAGTTGAGGATCGAGATATGTAGATTTGTACCAGTTATGATGACTCCAAAATTGTACTCGAGTTTGAGCCAGTCTTGATACTTTGTATTCATCTTTTCAGTTGTAATATTCTATGTTATTATATTGTTCTTGTTCATGTTGGGGAACAGTTCTGTATTAATGTAGTTCTTCTATGATGTAACTTCTTATTGTAATTGTTATGGTTGTAACCCTTGGCACTATCTTATAAACATTGTGGGATGCTTATCTTCTATGTAATGTATAGTGATACTTGGTAATATTATGTATTATTGTTTATCTCTATGCGATCCTTAATGGTGTTGTATATATGGAAATATTGATAATTATGCTCATATATGTGATGGATGGTTGATTTATGTAATGTTATGGATGTACGTTCATCGATTATTGATTCTATATATCGGTTAATCTGCATTATGGGAATCATGTGATGTTAGAGGTGTTCATTAAGTAATGCAGTCATGTACCCAAAAGGATTAGTTATGTGATACATATGTGTGTATTGTTTCACTACTAGTGTATGCTAATGTACACATCATATTAGTTTACTTTAAAAAAAAAATTGTCATAATGTTAGTTGTTAGTGTCCTTTGGGGTTACGTGGCGGGGCGTTACAATTTATCTTTGTTGATCAGTATTTTCCTCCAACACTTGAAAAATCTATAATATGCAATTTGATTCATGCCCCCTTCATTCACTTTCCCTACAATAGAAAAAAATTCCTTACCATGAAGATCCATCATTCCTCATTATGCCCTATAGTTGAAAATCCCTTTATTCTCTTCTATCTTGATTGTAGCCAAATATTTTGGTTTTTACTATAAAAATTATCACCCATCTTCATTGGCTATAGAAAACCATTTTACTTGTACATTTACCATTTTTATTTCTCATTAATACAAAGCTTTGTTTTTCACGGTGAAGACTTCATTCACCCATTTATTTCACCTTTGATCTATTTCCACCATCAAAATTTTCATCAAATAATAATATTTGAAATTTCACGAGATCCACCATTGCTCCATTGCTGATTTGATGAGGAAAAGAGACTACAAACTAGCAATGGGCAATGAGTTTTTTTGTGCAGCCATGAAAGCCGTATTTCAGCCAATCAGAAGCAAGAGTTAAATTTGATTTGGTCAAAAACATTTGAAATACATTTTATATTTTCCCTAAATGAATTTTTCACAATTGCATAATGTTTAAAATATTCCAAAATATTTTAAACATAAGAATTTGAAACTTTAGAAAAAATGCAAATTTTAATTACACCTATAGGCCAAACGGAGCAAATTCATTGCACACAAACGGTGACACCTAGAGCCAATATTTTTTGCGTGTAGTCAAAATAAAATATTTAGAACATGAGTTTCAAATCAAACTTCACCCAACCATTAAAAAATAGGTACCTCCTTTGTAAACTAGCCCCTGGGACGTGTTCGCCGCACCAAAAATTGATTAAAATAACACATCATATGACCTACGCTTTTGATGAAAATGGAACCGGAAATGTTTTTAAAAAAATGAGAAATGGGTTTCCCTTAGAATTTGAAAATTTGAAACTTTCTGAAACAACAAATTTAGTCCTATCACAGTCAACAACACATTAATTAACCCATCAAAACTCATCCCGCGGGCCTGAAACTAAGTAGGCATATAGACATTTGACCCAAGAACTCATTGCAGCAAATATATTGGTAAAATTTATATATAATTGCAAGATATTTATTTCCAAAGTGGCTCAATTAGAATTTTCTGCAATTACATTTGTCAAAAACCAATTGGGGTTCACTGAGTCACCATCTCAAGAAAATACCAAATCTTCTCTTGGGAAACTGCCACTGGAAAAACTAAATCATTTAGGTCCATTGAGTATGTGTGCAAGAGGGATTTCCATCAATGCACATCCATCACAAGATATTAATGGTCAAACCTGATCTCCTTCAAACATTTAGATGTCAAAATATGACAAACCACCTTTGCTTTTGACTTGGTATAAATATCAAACTTGATCCTATGAATCTAAAACCAGACTAGGGAGCATATGAATATGAGGGGAATGCAAAGAACCAATCCATTTTCCATGATGATCATCCAACTGTGAAGTATCAGTTTCAACAAGAAGCCACTTCATAGGCCTGGAGTATGCAAACAACAAAATAGTCCAAGAACCCTCCAAGTTGTCATTTCAATACCCCATCAAAACTCATCACAGGAAGATGAAAGCAAACATCCATGTTCACACATGAAAAATGAATACACTCACCAAGGGATTTGGCATGAAAGAAAATGGGTTGTAAATTATGACCCTCCAAAGTAGGTCACTAGGGTAGATTTTTCAGGTGCATTTCTGAGTGTGCAAAGAAAATTATTAAACATGGGAACTTAAAATTTTACAAAATTTTATAGTCCCAATAGTGTCTCTTTCTAGGGACATTTGTTCCTCAATGAATAGAGTGGGAATTCAGAATCTTCTGGGAGAGTAGACTGAGTGCCTAAACCATTGGGCAATAGAGTCTTTATTCAAATTTTTGAACCTCATTTGATGGCCTCTGGCCACCAAATGGAAATGGAAGTTGAAATTTACCCTTGTCAAATACCAATTTGTTAAAGGAGTTGATCTCCCTCAACCTAGACCTCCCTCTATCACAATACAACAATATGAGTGACTTTATTTCTAAAAAAACAAATTTCAAGCTACCTTTATTTAGCTTTACTGCCACATGGAAACCAACTGACATAGGCCATGTCAGTGCCACCCATTTCATCTTTTGATTTTGTGGCAAGTGACCCAATATGAGGATAATGTCCAAGACTATATGAAGACACATAATTCTCACATTCACTAAACCCCTTATAATGATTCATCTCAGGCAGGATATTGTCCTTTAGAAATAGTGTTCAATCATCCTGTGTGTCAATTAAAGAATGCTCACACATTTGTCACTCCTTCAATTGAATTGCACCCCCGGTGAGCTTATCATCATCCCAACAACAAAACCCAAACACATTATCATATGTCCCAATATCCTGAAAACAAGACTTATCATCATCCATAAGTCCATTTTCCACATTCAAATCATGGCATTCAGAAGAAATTCCAGCATCCCAAACAATGTTCCCTAATTCAAGCTCATAGAAAAGATTGTCAACACTCATTATGTTATCACAAAAAGAAGCCTCAAGTGTAGGTTCATATGACTCAAAATCTTTGTTTGCAACAAATTTATCATAATGAGTGTTCAAAACATATTCACTATTGCAAAGAGAATCATATTCAACATTACCTCATGCTGCCCCAACATGAAAATATGAAGCATACTACTCATGAGGAAAATTATGTGTTTTAGATCTAGAAAAGAGGTCCTCATATGGATCCATGTGATTGACACAATGACATTCTTCAAGTTTAAAATCATCATAAGAAATATCATTAGTTGTAGTAACATTTGTCTCTACATTTCCACTTTCATGTACAACTTCATCTATGCTATCATTATGTAAGCATTTAGTGATAACTTCAAATTCAACAAAAGAAGTAGAAGGTAAAGCATCAAACAAAATAGGAGTTCCTTGTTTATCATTATCAACATATGAATGCTCCTCATAATCAACTACTTGAGATGATTCATCCAATGAACCTCTTGCATAAATATCACTTTCTTTGTTCATACTAATGTAACAATCCATAGGGCTACACTCTTCATTCTCAAAATGAAAACCATCACTTATTTCTTCATTGCAGCTACTTGTGGTTAATCTTTTCAACTAAAATTCATTGTGCACTCCTTGTCATTTGCATCTGATACAACGACATTCTCAAAAGCAATCCTCAAATTAGTAGGCTCCTTTGTCTCATCACCACGAAAGCTTGTATTAATGCTAAAATCAACACTTGTAGAAGAGGCAGGACCAAGGGTATCATAACACTACTGATCACACTTCTCTTAAAAAAAAAAATCAATTCATATAAATTATCTTGTTCTTGTGAGCCTTCAAAAATTTTATCATCATTTTCTTTGTTGGAATACTTTTAACTTAGAGATATTAGTGCTATCTCCTCATTATGAGAGGAATCACAATCATAAGGACTGCAAACAAAATTGTATTCATATTGATCACCTAGAAAAGAATGCTTTTCAGCTGGTTGCAAACTTACATCTACAACACTATTGTTCTCATCATCAAGACATGAAATGTTAGAATTAGCATCATCTTCAATTGTATATTCAAAGTCCATGGAGGAGAAAATACTTTCAGTATCATCCACATCATTGTAGCCTTCATTTGATTCAATAAATTGACTCTCTATTTCTATACCCTTAGAGCATATAGAAGAAACCTTAAACATTTGATTCACTTCATCATGATCATTATGGCTGCAATCTGCATCTGAATATATTTCTTCTATAGGTTGTTCAAAAACAACATCCTCATCACTACAAGAAGCATTATCATTGTCTTTTTCTATACCATCTACATACATTGGACTAAGTCTTGAAAAAGTACCATCACACAATTGAGTTAGGAGATTACTTCCATATTTATCTATCATTTCCTTAATTATTGAAATACATTGATATACACATTTAAGATTAGGGGACTTCAGGGGAGTTGGCATAGTACTCAGACCTAGCTCACAATTCTCATAGAATATATCAATGCAAAATGATTCATTAGGTATTTCTTATCCTGGTATATCAAACAGAAATTCCATGAATCTATCATGAAATTCATAGGGGGATTCATCCTCAAATATTTCCATATCTCAAAATGAATTGATATATGATATGGACTCAACTTTATTTTTATATTTCCCTTCAAATTCTTCTTAGGTATGTAGATTTCTCTTGTTAGATCAACATTCATTATTCACTTCACATAATTGATCTATGAATAGTATCTCAAGCTCTTTCCATGAACATTTGGAATGCACTAGTAGACTAGAAAACCAAATTTTAGCATTATTTTCTAAAGTTCTTACAAAAGAATTCATAATAGCATCTTCCTCTACTATTTGACAATCTTCCATCAAATCCATGAAACCTTGTACATGTATTCATGTTGATTCTTCAAGAACTCCTCTAAACTTAGGTAAATACTCATTAATTCTTCTTGAGATAGAATGTGGGTAACCTTGGATTTTCCTAAAATCCAAAGGGACATATCTTCCACTAGTGAATACCTTCCTTTGAGGACATGACTATGTTTTAGGCATGACATTACAACTTGTAGAGGGAGAACTAGGACAATAATACATATGAAAATATAATTTATTCCCTCTAGAACTATTCAATTCATTATCCCTTTACTGTATTGCTCAATTTCACTAAATAAGGGAACAAAAGTTTACTAAGACTTTCATATATGGTCTTCATATACAAATTTATACTTCTTGAAAAAAAAAATTCAGATAATACCTAGGTATGTTGTAGCTCCTGCAAATTCTTCTTTCTGACTGAAAATCTTTATAGACTGGAAATTTCTTCACATATTCACCAAGTTCTTTAGTAAAGTCACCACCTCCTTTAAGAGGACAAAATCTTCAAGCAATTGAAACATCTTCAATGATGATATTTCCTTTTGATTTCTTTTCACTAGTAGAGCACCATAGATCATTAAACTTTCAAGTATGCAGCAACAATTTATGTCTCCAAGTATGAAATCCTTCAAGATTTCAACCAAATGTTTAGATCAACAATTAATATGACTCTGTAAAATATCATTCTACAACTGGAGATTCAAATTTCTCCCTAACAGAGTCACCAATCTATTGGTTATCAAATCTGTAATCCACTTGAATCCTAAAGGGCTTCTAGGCCTAATGGTTAGATTCAAGGAGAGATTTGGCCAACGAATGAGAGATTGAATTAAAACCCCTTTCTCCCTTGCACTTTTGGCTCTGTGAAACCAAGGAGGTTGATCACTATAGTGTGCTTATAGATACTAGTGTGCCAAAGAATCAAACACAAAGTAAATAGATAATTCTACTTTATTTTCTTAAAGGACATACTCCCTTGAAGATTTGGTACCTTCAATGTCCAAATTAAACATGAGAGATGTAATATATTAAGTTCAAAACACATTTATAATGAGATAGATAACTAAATTTGATAAACCAGTGCCATATTCTATGGTGGAGTCACCTAAACCATGAAATTTATAACTCATTACAACATTCACATTGTCATAACTATGTCTATCAAATGATGCATTACACCATTGATACTAGAAACTAAACCAGTCATACTTTATTAATCCAAGTATACATTTGCATGTTAACCTATTTTTATGTTAATACAATTTAATTAATTATTCGAATGAAAGTAACAACACAAAATAGAAACTCAAGGAAAGACAAGACGACAAATAGCAGAAACTCTTGATTTCTTATATTCATAATCTATGCAATACATACTGTGGAGACAATAAGTTCAAAATATGTTGCCATTTATTTATCTAACATGAAAGTGTTGTAATTACATTCTTCATTACAAGAATTAGAAAACTTCCCTCAACCTAAAACAAACACATATTCTATTACAAACTATATTACAAAAGTATTCTCGTGAGACCAAACTGTAAGCAACCTCCTGCAATGAAGCCAAAAAATTAAATTTAAGGAAAAATAAAACCCCAACTGGAAATCTTCAATAGACATCTAGCACATTCATCTTGGTTGATCAATAACTGCCTCCAATACTTGAAAAATCTTCAATATGCAATTTGATTCATGCCCCCTTCATTCACTTTCCTTGCAATAGAAAAATATTCCTTACCATGAAGAGCCATCATTCCTCATTATGCCCTATAGTTGAAAATATCCACTTTCTCTACAATGAAAATCCCTTTATTCTCTTTTATCTTGCTTGCAGCCGAATAATTTTTTTTTTACGGTGAAAATTCTCACCCATCTCAATTGGCTATAGAAAACAATTTTACCTGTGCATTTACCATTTTATTTCTCAGCAACACAAAGCTTTTGTTTTTACCCTATAGCTGAAGAATTTTTCTTTTTACTCGTGAAAGTCCTCACTCTCTGCACCAGAAAATTCTTCTACCTCAGTGAAAAACTTCACTCCCTATCATGCCCTACAACTCAAAGTCTTTTTTATTTGCACAGTGAAGACTTCATTCACCCGTGTATTTCACCTTGTATCTATTTCCACCATCAAAATTTTCATCAAATAATAATATTTTACATTTTATGGGCCCCATTTTTGCTTTGCACAAACACCACCCGGTCACCATCGCACATTGTAGATGTAGCATGGAATAGTTAACATCTATTAGTGATGCATGATGGAAAAAACACATCATCACAGACCACCATTTCAAAGAGAGAAAGGAAGTATCAAACAACGCTATGCGAAGAGGAGGAATGTGGTATCTGTAATTCCCACACTTTTAGACGCTAAATAACCTATCAAATATACAACTTCTTTACTAATTTTGCAAATAGTTTTTTTTTCTTACTTGAAAGACAATAACTTAATTCACTACTTACAACTATAGTAAATGATCACACTAGTTAGAAGCAAAGGTAGAAAATATTTACTACTACTGACTTGGGGGATGACTTAACGCACCTCTCAAACACTCAAGCACCTCTTGTGTTCTGATGCATCATGATATCCTTTCCCCCAACACCTATAACTTCACGGTCTATAAGTCTTGGTGTGCACACATAAGATCAACAATTTATTAGTACATGATATCCATAATAAGCGATATGATTACATAGCTACACAAGTCAAATGGAGGTTTACAACATTGAGAGAGAAGGACAAGTCCCAAAGAAAGACTCAAAAAGATAGTCCTAAGGGCTCAACCTAATTCCTCGGGGGCTCATCTCTGATGGCCTTGCCTACATATATAATTAGCAGAAGAATCATAGTTCGACTTTTCACATCCCATACTGGCTTACTTACAATGAGGGTATCTCCCCTCGGGGTCAATATATAACTTTACTTTGACACAACATAATCCCAATAATTTTTACATACACTAAAATAAATTCCTAACTCAAAATACATCATGCCCCCTATTCTTTAAGTTATAACACTATAAGAGAAAAGGCCCCTATAGGGTCCTTAAAATATAAGATGAATAGTAAAACTAACTATATGATAAAAGATTACAATAACCAAAATCCCCAACCTATCCAAATCAAATGCTAGATGAATTATCTAATCTAATATCAAATAAGGAATTCACATATTAATCCTTTGATGCAAAATTCTTGACAATCATGTAGCCTTTAAATATCATCAAGTAAGTTAGACAATTATCATATTTCTTTAAATCCTTCATGCAATGATTATTGAAAATTCGCTTAAATCTTCTAAATTGAATGATATTGGAAGGATACATTACTATCAACCTTTTTGCTTCAACATTACCTAGGGATTCTAGTTCTTGAAATACTTACTAAATTTAAGTAGCATTAATCACATAATCATTGTGCATCATATGAATTGAGTAAATAAACCATACTACCAAATCTACTTTTAACATTTTTTATAACTAATCAAAGAAATCTCATATGCTCTCATGAAAAGAGCTCTTCAAAGACTTGGACGAGATTTTAAAACTACTATAATAAGTTGCCAAGATAACAACAAATTAAATAAACGTAACCTTAACCATACATATGCATCCCTTAAAATTGACGAAAATATAATGTCAAGTATCATCCTATTGTGAGCATTAAAACTTTTAAATGCACTTTACAACTAAAATGTTAATCAAACAATGTTAACAAAAATGTCTATACTAGTTTTCAATATGTTGATTTCCAGCCAAACAGGGCAACGCTAAAATAGACATAACTTTTAGAAAACTTATCCAAATTTTAAAATTCAAAATGTTTTGAAAAGGTGAAGAAGAGTAAAATAAAACCGAGAAAGCATTTAATAAGATTCCAAGAAATGTGAGAGAAGTTTTATGTGCAATCAACTTAAGCACTGTTCATTCACATAAAAGTAAACTTTAACTAAAAAAGTTTATAAATTTGTAACAATAATTTAAAAATATTTATACTAGTTTCCAAGTGTCAAAACTATTTACACAACATTATGAAGTGTTTGTTCATACTATTCCAATAGTTATATTCATTCCCAAATCTATTCCAAAACCATATACTAAAGAATAAATTATATATATAAATAAAGTATTCTTCTTGTTGGTTAATGAAATAATATTAATATTTGAAGTATGTAGATGAAAGTTAAAATAAAACCTTTATGCCCAATAGAGAAATTAAAACACATTTAGAGGAAGAACTAAAGTAACGATTTCCTAACACGGTAACTCAATACCTCATTTTTCCACTTGATTATAAAACAATTTAATTTAATTTAATTTAATTTATGAGAGTTTACCCACATACTGTCACTTTAAATAATGCATTTAACTTGATATTTTAAGTAGCATTTTATCTATGGAACCCTATAAATACTATTTGAGGTTAGTTTGAGATTTATTTTTTCTTCAAACATTTTACCAGTAACCCCACCAAAAATTGAAGTATGCAGCTAGTCAGGAATCAAAAGAAAAAAAAAATGACAAGAAAACCTACTAATATACTAGAATCTGCTTAAAAATGCAGACCCTGCACAAATTTTGGCTTCAATGATATTTAACAAAAGAAACTATCATTGAACCTAACAAGCTCTCAAGTCAAATATTTGACACAAATTATAAGGTAAAAATGCATTTGAAGTTGAACTACATTTCGGGTTTGTGATTTGTGATTTTCTCTATAGAGAATCCATGCTTTTACATTTTGGATTCTTTCAAATTTGCAGAACCATGACAGAACTACATTTTATCTATCTCAATCCATTCATCATCTGTCTATCGTAGACTAATTCACATATCTAGAGTGTTTTGGAAGAAATATTGGATTTGCACATTCATGAAGGAAACACGAGTATTTTAATAATGTTACTCTAAAGGTATAAAAAGAAAGCATGTTTCAGCTAGAAAATGTCACTATCAAAATGCATCAGAAAACTCACATTATGAAATTTCGTTTTTACTTTACCTGCTTGTGAAATCTTTACACCTACCAACTGCGTTTGTTTGAAACATAATTATTCAAGCATCTATATATATAACAAATCCATTTTGTAAAATATTTCAACTTTATGTTACCCAATTTGCAATAGAACGATGAAGGTTTGCATACAGATGTTAAAAAAAAATCATTATTAGAAGGAAACCCTTCATAAGACCTAGGACAAGATAATCATGCATAACAATACAGTTATGGTAAATTCCAAATTAAATAGTTTTAAAACATCAGTTATTGATTCAAATAGAATACTCTCTAAAATTATCAAGCTTTAACAAAAATTTCCGTGAAAAAGCTATGAGTTGTTCATATGTTACCAACCAGAGCTCTTACAGGTGAATTTTATTTTATTTTGTTGAGTCAGACATTGTAAGGAAGATTGTTCATAATGTTTACAAATGAATGTTCTATTTTCCAACTTTTCTCTTTCATATTGTAAGTGAGTTTTATATTCCACATTTCTATAATAAGTAGAAGTTTTGCAATTTTTGTTGACCTACACAGGTCATGTTAGTAAGTCGGCCATTGTAGCTTTAAAGATCTGCTTGTAAAGATGGGTAGTGAATGACATGATTAGACATTAATATAGAGTGCTTTTACAAGTTGCCAAGCATCTAGTGGGAATGTACAACACCAAAAATGCTCTCATTTGAATTCAGTGGAAGATGGAATATGGGGTATTGGCAAGACCACAGTTACCAAGGATGAGTACTATCAAGTTTATGACAATTTTGATGGTGTTTCTTTTGTATTAATGCCCATGCCAATTCCGCAGATGTTTAGGCCTTACAAATTTGCAGTGACAAATTCTAATGGATTTAGCTAAATTATAAACATGATGGAAAGGTGCGTAGTGTTAAATAGGGCATATATTTGTTTGGATATCATTTGGAAGGAAAACATGTGCTGCTTATTTTGGATTGTGTAGTTTCCATAACGTTAAAACCTAACTGTACGCATTATTAGGATCTTGGCAGTAATTATCATTTCAATAAACATGCACTAAAATCAGCGTTGAAACCTTACTTACAGGCTGCAGCTCACCCAATTGGAGAAGTGAAGGGTCGATACCAGGGAGGAAGAGTTTGGGGAAGCAAAACCATAATAGCTTTGCCAGCGTCCCATTTTCCTTTGCCAGCATCCTCCCTGCCTATGCCGAATTGGGAGCTATCGAACTAGAATCCAAATCCATCATCCGGTAAAAGAAAATAAAATTTGTTGAATCCCCCAGCTGTAATTGTCCTGGTAGACACGTATGCAAAAATGTGGAAGCCTAGACAAGCACGTGGACTCCTACCTTAATCGCATACAAAATATGGAAGCTTATACAGGACATGCGGACTAATTGAATGCATGGCACGCCAGTCCCTTTCAACACACGGAGGAGGCCAAATAACTAAGATACTTTTCTAGGCTACCTTTATTCTCTTATAAGATAAGCCTCTTAGGATTTCTTTAGATTTTTTAATTTTTTTTCGTATACAATACATTATTTACAAGGGGAAACAAGATCAAACAAGAATTAATTTATACACATTTATATATTTACCCTTCCTTGTGTAGTTTTATTTCTTCTCCGTGTTATATATATATATATATATATATATATATATATATATATATATATATATATTTATTCCCTGCTCTTATCTTTTTCATTTATTACTTCACATTCTATTACTTCTCTTTATATTTTATATTCTTTTATTATTTCTCTTTATTTCTCTTCATTCCTCTCTTTATTCTCATTTATTGCTTTCCCATATCCGCCACTTATATTATCACTCATTCTTTATCATTATTTCTACTTCTACTTTTTTACTATACCTATTCCATCTATACTCTTAACACTCCCATCTTCTCATCATTCTACTTATTATATTTAATCTTTTCCTTCCATCTATCTCTATTTTTCTCTTTTCATCTTCTTTATTCACATTGTGGAATTTTCTTCTTAATTTCCCCACAGTGATCCATACTCTCATTAATCTAGTAATTGACAAAGAATTAGCATTTGCTACACTATGTGACTCTACTTGAAGCATATCATAGAGTTATGATTTAAAATTTTGAATTCTATTGAGATCACTTTAAGCATTAAATATTTTACATGCAATCTTATTTTCAAAAGAACTTGTCTCTTTTAATAATTTTTCTATAACATTTAACGATGACCAAAATCTATGTTTACATCCTCTTCAAATTCCGTGTTTGAATTTATAATTCTCAATCTATCTCTTATTTAGCAATTTCATCAGTTCCATCATAAAATATTATCATTAACTAGGATCTAATAGTTTGTATTAGCAAGTTCCTCAAAAATAGGGAGATCAATGTCAATCTATTTTATTTATTTTTTATTGAAACCAACATTTAACATTTTCATAACATCTCTTATTTTGATCTCTTTAAATCTTATCGTCAATTCTCATAGCTTACCCAACATCATTAGTTCATTACTCCATTCCTTGTAGTAGTTACAATATTCCTAAATCTATTATTATGTGGTATTCCCTTTCCTATTGTTTAATTTTGTTGTAAAGTTGAAGTTATAGGAAAGGAATCAATCAAAATAACCAAAATTTCAATAAGTCAAATAAGCTACCTTTTCTTTTAGTTCTCATTTCATAGCTTTGTCATTTTCCATGTTATATGGCATCCATTCAACTAAATATCTTTCAATATGAGCTCCTTCTTACTTTTTTTGTTTCCCAAATGTAATAGTAGTAGTATTATAGTTAGATGGTTGCATTTGTATCTCCAAATCATCCCTTAATGGGTAACTATTTGTGCTTGTCAAGATCCTTGTGTATTTGTTGTGATAGTGGATCTAGCCTAATAGTTTTAGAATAGGTGGCCTTGTAATTATAGGTATAAGATATAAAAAGAATCATTTGTGGGTGGCTTAAAGAACCTCTCTTTTTTTTCCTAAGTAATCTAATTTAACCATTGAGGCTAATTTTCATCTTACCTTTGTTGTTGGATTGACTCCTAATCTTGTACACTATGTGTTAGAACTTGTTATTGTTGTAAATGATACTTTTATCTTGTCTAATAATGAATTTATTAGAGTCTTGGAGGAATACAAAGTTGAATAGGATTTCTAATAGGAGGATATTTAGATGAGTATCTTCTTGGTGATGGAGTGGTTATTTTTTGAGGAGGTGTTCACTTAGGAGATATTGATGGCTACCGCAAAGGAGGGAAAGGTGTACTCTCAAATGATGCGGATAAGGATATTTTAGAGAGAGATAATTTCCATAGGGTTTATAAATGCGATTAATAATATCTAAAAAAAATAACACAATCACTTAAAAATCACTTTTAATCTATATAGCCATTGATCAATGGAATGCACATAAGAAAGTAGAGTAGGATGAATCACACACACAATGTGGGGCCTCATAGTATCACTCATCATTGATGTGATGAGAGAAAGAGATTTGAAATCCGTAATGAGCGATAAGAAGCTCAAAGCATCTCCATTGCCAATGTGCAAAGGGAGAGCCTTCAAATTTGTGATGGGTGATGAGAGAACACAATATCGCTCCATCACTGATTTGATGAGGAAAAGAGACTACAAACTAGCCATGGGCATTGAGTTTTGCCCTGTGAAAGCTGTAATTCAACCAATTAGAAGCAAGAACTAAACTTGCTTTGGTCAAAAAAATTTGAAGTACATTTTATATTTTCCCTAAACACATTTTTCACATTTGTATAATGTTTAAAATATTCAAAAATATTTTAAACATAAGCATTTGAAACTTTAGAAAAAATGCAAATTTTAATTACGCCTCTAGGCCAAATGGAGAAAATTTACTGCACATAAACGATGACCCATGGAGCTGAGATTTTTTGTGTGCAGTCACAATAAATTATTTAGAACATGAGTTTTAAATCAAAGTTTTCCTAGCCATAAAAAATTAGGTACCTCCTTTGCAAACTAGCCCCCGAGACGTGTTCACTACACCTAAAATGCATTAAAATAATGCATCATATGACCTCTATTTTTGATGAAAATGAGCTAGAGACATTTTATACCAAAATGAGAAATGGGTTGCCCTTAGAATTTGAAATTTTGAAACTTTCTAGAACATAAAATTTGGCCATGTCATAGTCAGCAAAGCATTAATTAACCCATCAATACTCATCTTGGGGGCCTGAAACTAACTAGACATGTAGACATTTGACCCAAGAAATCATTGTAGCAAACAACTTGGAAAAATTCATCGTGAGTTGGAAGATATTAATATCCAAAGTGGCTTAGTTAGACTTTTCAACAACTACACTTGTCAAAAACCAATTGGGGCTCACCAAGTCACCATCTCGAAAAAATACCAAATCTTCTCTTGGGAGACTGCCACTAGAAACACTAATGATTTAGGTCCATTGAGTATGTGTGCAAGAGGCATTTCCATCAATCCACATTCACCACAAGATATTAGTGGTCAAACTTGACCTCCTTGAAACATTTAGATGTTAAAATATGACAAGCTACCTTTTCTTTTGACCTGGTAAAAATATCAAAGTTGATCCTGTAACTCTGAAACCAAACGAGGGAGCATATGAATATGAGGGGAATGTGGAGTACCATTCCATTTTCCATGACGATCACCCAACTGTGAAATATTAGCCTGAACAAGAGGCAACTTCGAAGGCCTAAGAGTATGCAAACAACAAAACAGTCCCAAAACCCCCAAACTTGTCATTTCAATACCTTATCAAAACTCATGACATGAAGATGAAATCAAACCTAAATGTTCACATATGACAAATTAAAACACTCAACAATGGATTTGGCATGAAAGCAAATGGACTCTGAATTATGACCCTCTAAAGTAGGTCACTAGGGTAGATTTTTTAGGTACATTTCTGAGTGTACAAAGAAAATTTTTCAACATGGACACTTAAAATTTTGCAAAATTTTACAGTCCCAGTAGTACCGAGTTGGTCTCAAGGAGCCCCACCAATTAGTCACCATGCATCGAGTTCCCACCATGGTGATTTCCAGATTCAGGATAGTTGGCTTTGATTGTAGACACTTTTTGGATCTATAACCTAATTATTTGATGTGTATAATTTATTGTCTAAGTTTTGTTGATAGCCAATTGTATACTATTTTGATGATATTACACACTAATTTTGATCTGTACCATGACATTCGATTTTTTATATATATATGAGATGTCTCTAATGTGGCATTCTATGATGTGATGTCTCTTGATTTCATGTTTTATGGATGTGTGTATTTTTTATTTATTATTATGTAGATGATGTTTATGATTCATGATGTGATGTATACAATGTTATGGATGTATGACATGAATACAAATGCAATGCATGTTTTACTTTCCTTTTCACTATCATTCTATGTGATGTGCCATGATGATGCAAGATGTATGTATGGATGTGTTTATATGTAAATGTTCATGTTATGGATGCAATGAATGATTATGTGATATGATAAGATGCTTAGAATAACAAATTTATAGTATCTGAAACAACTTATATAATGATGTAATGTAAATGAGATGGATGAAGATGCTTAGAATAACAAATCTATATTATCCTAAACAACCTAAATGATGATAGTATGAATGAATTATGTTTCCTATTATAATGATATGCTATGATTACCCAACATGTATGCTAACAGTTTGTGGATGGAGGATGGATGCATTTTTATTTTTAGTGAATGTCATGATACCATGTTAGTATGAAAAGAATATAGATCTTGAATGAGAGGGATCAACCCTTAAGTATGAGAAGATGAAAAATTCTAAAAATTCTATGAATCATCGAGACTTTATTAGATATGATGATGAGTCATGATGATTTTCTTATCAAGGGATTGGGACACGAATGACACAAATCTCCTTATGTTTGATAAAACACATAGATATGATGCATCAAGGTTACTTAGAAAATAGATAGGAGTATCCTTTTTCACACATGACATACAAAAAATTTTCTAGGATTCACTTTAGATGCTTTGAACGTCTTGGAACAAAACATAGAGAGGTAGAACCTCCCAATATAATAGTCAATAAGGTATCCAAAACACCCTCCATACACATCTAGCAAAGCAAGTATTAGCTAAGGTTATTTTACAAGGATATCAAAAGCACAACAAATGAAAGATAATGATCCATGCCCCATTCCTTTCTCTCTAAATCATTTTGGGAGACATCATTGAGAGGTCATTTGAATGAGCGCACTAAGATAAATCATAAGAAAAGATCAAAGAAATAAATAAGCTAATGTTCTTCATACCTCTATCCAAGACTAAAACTAGGGTGATACCTGATGTTGATGTCCATCACAAGAAGGATGCATCCTAGGACATGATTATTAGATAATTATAACACTAATGGGATGATGGACTATTGATACCAAGAGCTTACAAACTTGTTTACCTATTGACCTAGACTCAAGACTTTTACACTTAGGTTTTACACTTTAACAAATTTTCCATGCCTGTTTCCACTGGTTTTACCAAAGGTTGGAAATGATGATCAGTTTATTGTGGGTGAATGTTTATTTCCAGTGAATATAAAATGGAGTGGATTATTTTAGGTTTTTTGGAATATTTCAATTTTTCTAGTGTTTTTAGAATATTACGAGGTTGTTTTTGGAATTTTTTAGGTGTTTTACAAATGTTTGGATTTTCAAAATTTCCAAATTTTTTTGTGTTTTTGAGATTTTGACCAAGAACCTAACCTAAAAGACTATCCTAGGCATCTCAGAGGTTGATCAATGATTAGCATTACCTACAGTTTACACCCAGAGACCACGTAGTTTGACTAACATATACTCATTTATTGATGAGATATGAAAAAATTGTGGATTTCTAGTTTATTATGATGGACACCTAAAGGACTTATCCTAGAGGCCTGATGTAGAGGAAGGAATTTTAAAAAGAGTCACAACACAACTTTACCAAAGGGTTTGTACACCATCTCCATTGGTGTGCCTAGATGCACTTCACTAAACCTCTACCATTTTCCTAACAGAGAATCCTTGAACATATGCACATCTCAAATGACATGGAAACATTTGTTGTGAGCCATAAATGGTCATAAAAAACTCCTTTTTGGTGGCATTCTACAATGCAACAATTCATAGGATTGACAATTCTTGTTTTCTTCAAACTAGGAATGACAATTTGATGGCCTAAGCCAAACAACCACAAATGGTTTCAAACTCCAAAATCTAACTTAGATACCTTCTTCTCAACGAATTAGGAGTCATTTTCATAAACTCTAGTGAATTTAGCTATAGCTTGATCATTTGTAAATATGTCCATAGTAGAAGACTCTTTTTCTAGAGGAAGATCATCTATGTGTCCCATGAAGGAAAGTGTCTCATTTTGGGGAATGGATGCATTTGGAGTTTGGGTAGGATTATCCTCAAATGTTTGGTCATGAATGGCATAAAAGGTCAAGGAGTGGATTGTTTTGGACTTTTTGATCAATGGTAGTGTCTTGGTCAAAGAATGGGTTGTCTTGGACGACATGATTGGGAATGGAATCTTTGTCAAGGGTAGGTGTATTTTTTATCCTATGATTGTCTAAAGGACTTCTTGAATTGATTTCAGGATCATGTCATGGGATGGACTACCTTGATCTTGACATGAAGGTGAAATTATGATGTCATGCATTGGGTTTTCACCTTGACATATATCCTCAAAATTAGGAAATGAAATGTGACTTTGGACAAGGATAGAATTTGCATGACTAAATGTATGTTGGGGCAGAGTGGTTTGGAAATGATTAGTGGATGAAGGATTAGGATAGGACATGGAGACTTGGAAGGGGTTAGTGGATGAAGGACTAGGATAGGACATGGAGGCTTGGAAGGGATTAGTGGAGAGTTGGCTTCCCTTGTCAAGGTTAGGATAAGGGAAATAAGTGGGTGTTTGTTGTGGATAAATGGTATGGCTTGTGTTAAGTGAGTTTTGATAGTGGGGTTAGATAGTTGAATGACTAGGACTTATGGATTGTTGGTAGGAAGGGAATTGTTATTTGGATTGGATGAATTGTCTTCTGATGTCTACGGCTTGCTAGTATTGATGATTATGGAGTAATTGGTATTCAACTTGACTAGCAAGCATATCAAGGTGAATTGAAGACATGATAGTGACATCTAGAGAATGACAATGCAAAGGTATGACTTAAGCCTAAGGTATGCAACCTAAACTATGTTGTTTTTTGGTTACAAACAGGGACAACTAAGGAGAGGCATCTGAAAAAAATTTGAAAGTGTCTGGTCTTGGATTTGGATGGTGCTAGTGATTTGTTAAATGACAAGAAAATGCATTGTTTCAGGAATCAAATGCATCACAGGGGATCAAATGTGTCTCAGTTTCAACAAATGTGTTGTTTTAGATCATAGATACAGTTTAGAAAAGCAATTGCATTGTTCTAGAAAGAAAATGCATTGTGTTATAGTCAGATGTGTTGTTCCAGTTAGCAAATGCGGCTTAGCAGGTCGGTTGCAGTTCATAGAGTCTTGAATGCGGTTCAAAATGTCAAATACATTGCACAAGGTAGAAAATGTGTTTTATAGTAAATAAAAGTTTGGTTTCTTTGCAATTTTGGTAGATTTTAAGGATTGTTTCAGTTTGAGTACATGTTATTCCAAATTTGTGAAAGATGTTTATTTATTTATTGTTTCAGAAAAATCTCAAAAAAGACATGGTTTTTTCTTTGAATTTTAAAAAAATCATAATGAATACAAACACAATCCTAGGTTTGGAAAGGACTATATTCACTAGATTCCACGTGGGTTTCCCCAACCACACTTATTATTAGCGCGTGACTTAGAAGCTTGGCCACACTGGCTCCCCCTTACATTGCACTCACTTCTAAGGTCAACCAAGTTTCAAGTCCTCATAAATCTCCCATGATAGGCTCTTCACCTCTATTAATAACTATGAGAATGTGGATTCCTTGGCAATGACCGTTGTTGCACCAGTGAATAGAAAGGGTTTTTGGCAACTACACAAAAGGTTTTCTAGTTAGGGAAACTATTTGAGTGGCCACACATGAGGCAATATTAGCTCCAATAAGGAGGAATCCTAGCCTACAGAGGTTATGCTCCACAGGGTTTATGGGGATTCACTTGTTTGTGTGAAACATCCGCACTTGTAATCCTAAGTTTCCTATTAGGATTCACATTTGTATACCGGTCGAGAGTAGCTCGGATAAAGAGCTTTGTTGCTCGTTTGAGTCACCTTGGGGTGAGTAATTTTTCCCACCAAGGAAGACCCAATTCCTAGAGCCAATAACAGTTTCATGAAAAGTGGATGAATTGTTCATGTCATGTAAAACAACAAGCACATATGGTTGTTGATTGTCTTGTGGGATGGTGTTGGTAATACCCAAGATTGTGTTGGCCTCCAAGTTTTGATTATTGACAAGTGGGTTCCCTTGAAGGGCTTGATGTAGTGAGATCCCTTTAGTAGTCATGGGTTGACTTGGCACATGTAATGATGATGGTTGAGAGATGGATTGGACTATAGTTAGAAAGGATGGTGTGAAAGATGCTTGTGGAATGGTTCTCACGGGTTGTTCAATGATGGTTATCACATAAAATGTAGAAGGGAGTTTAGCCCCTCGTTTTTCCAATGCCGATATGTATTGGGTGGGATTTGGTCACATGACTGTGCTAAAAATTTTGTGGGTGTCGAGATTTTGTACCAATTCTAGAAACTCATCATGGGACATATCTTTGTAATTGTTCATGACATCGTCCACTCAACACCCCCCCTCTTGAGAATCTTGAGGTAGTTCAGGGAGATTAGATAGAGGTTTGGTAGATTCCCTTGGATCAAATTCAGTTTGGCTTAAACCACTCATGGTTGATGCTTCCTTGTTTTTTCCATGGTCCTCTTGTGTTGTGATCTTGTTTGGACAATAAAATTTGTGATCAATTTTAGGAATTATGTGTGATTAAACTTTGACTTCATTTGGTTGATCTAATTTTAGGTACAAAAAGAACTTCTAGGATGTTTTAATATCAAATTATGATCGTATAAAGGGGTTGATGATATGGGTGTTTGAACTTCTAAAAACTCTGGCTAATACTACACTTTAGGATTTGATTTTGATGATTGGATTAGGATAATGAACTTGTAAATCCTATGATGGACTTGTGATCTTTGGATAAAATTGTTCAAAGGATGCTAATTTAACTAAATGTGTGAGAAAGGATTCATTCCCACACAACTAACTAAACAAGGTGTTTTCAATTTGGTTTAAATTATTTACCTAAATATAGCATAATGATGTTTTCAAAGCTCTAAGAAGTTGTTTGTGGGATGGATTTTGATAGATGTTTTAGGGATGGATGAAGTGTTTGTTTTGATCCTAAATGAACATAAAAGGACTTTTTTTACAAGATTGAGATATTGAAGAATATGCTTTACCCTATGAGTGAATCAAACCCAAAAAATCAATGTTTTAAATGTTAGGCTCATAATGGCTATGTAAGTCTGGTTCGTTCCTCAAAGGGTGATCATCAAAATTTCTTAACAATATGTCTCAATTGTGGTAGTTCCTCAATATGTGTTTCTTGATAGACCTTGAGCTACATGATGTCTACTTTTTTTAAAATAGAATGTGGATATTCACTTAAGGCTTTTGGACTTGCAAGAGATCATGAAGACAAGCACATGTGTGGGATTCCATTGTGAGTTTATCTTGATTAATGAATTTCATCTTGCCACATCCACTTTTCCTCCTTAAATTTCAAACTAAATGTCCATGTCTAAGCAACCTTTCATTCCACAAGGCCCATTACATGAGAAAATCAAGCAGCTAAGGCCATAGTTTCCTTATGTTGACTTTGGAATGTTGTGAATTTAGATATAATTCAAAACATTTAGAAGCCTCTAAAAATAGAATCTTTAGGGACAAGCAATAATATTTGAATTTTCAAAGGTATTCACATCAAAATCCAAAGGGTTTGAAATTTTAGTGATTGTTTAATGTTTGTCTCCTTGTTTGGAACCAAGCAATGTGTTAAATCTGAGTCACAATCAACACAATCCTAGCTCAATGGTACATTCTTCTTGGTGGGATTTCCTCATGCCCTTTGTAGTAGAAGAGATGATCTTACATGCAATCAAGGAAAGAATATAGAGGTACGTTAAGAATGAAGTCTTAATCTCTACACTTTAACCAAGATCAGACATGGCAAGTAACTTCTTGGAATCTAAGTTCCAATGCACCACTTTGATAAACTCGTTGGATGGACAAATTTTTCCACTATAAAAAATATTCTTAATGACAATATTTCATGATAAAATGGTGTCTATACATGCAGTGATTCACTCATTTAAGACACCTCCTATCCCTTAGAAATATCTAAGGGTTTTTACACATCTCATGGATCCTAAGAAAGACTTTCGTCAACATAGAGCATCTGCACTAGGTGGTTGATGAATTTTGTCACACCCAAAATTTATTTATATAGCAAACTAAAATGAAAGTACCACTTAGGTCATTCCCTCTCACAAATCAGGAGGTAGGCCCTCTAAAGGTGACTCAAAAACATAAAAAAATACACTTTTGAGTGTTTCTCTTCACCCAAGATTGCATGAAGCGCAAGGGGAGATGATACACACTTAAAGTGTGTCAAAGACAAGATCAATCACTCAAAACACTTGTTCATTTTATCCTTCAACGAAATAGTGACTTCATTTTAAGCACCAAATTTGAGTGTGAGTTTGTTTTGTTCAATTTTACCCCAACATATTAATGACTAGTATACTTAATTTTAAGCCCAAAATGAAACTTGTTAGTCGTGAAACAAAAAATGAAAAGTAGAAATAAGTCCTAAGCTATTACAATGAGAATAAAAATTCTTTTCAACTTTTAAGTCAATGCTTCACTCCTCAAACCTACAAAGGAATCTCTAGTCCACCAAAGGGAGCGCTATTTTATCAAAAGAAGTGTTGTTTGGAAAAAGTGGCGCTATGGTGAATAGCAAAGGTAACACTCTATTATGGAAAGATAGCGCAAAAGTGGCATTGAAGTGATAAAAGTGATGTTGAATCAAAGGCGACGCTCTAGTGAAAACCTACAAAATGACAAATGATACAGAGGTCAAAAGCGACACTTTATCAAAGGTGACATGGTAAAGAAATGAAAAAAGTAGCATAATTCATCAAAACTAACCCCCTGTCACAATAGAGACATTGTTTGTTAGAAGCAGCATTGTATTCTCCAAGAATAGTTGCACAATATGCAAAGGTGGTGCTCTGGTTGCAGAAAATGACATATTTCTAAGACCTACAAAAATGTGATTTCTAAGCCAAAATGTCAACTTTTTAAGTGGTTATCACTCCTAGTGCCAAAATGTGAATGATAATATATATCTAAGTAATCATAGATAAAAAAAAGGGTTAGTCACATTACCAAGCACAAACAATCAATCCCTATGAGATTCTTGATCATACTAAGAGAAGAAAACATGAAACAAAGCATGAAAAACAATCAAATGAAGGCATGTAAACCTATCTAAGTAGATCAAACCCCCATCCTAAAGGGGAATGGTGTCACTTTTATGTGGAAAGTGTCCCTTTACCAATCCCTTGTGATAAGGTTCAAGATCATTGATGAACAATGGTGGTCTTTTATGTAAAATATGATGAACTCAAGCCAATGTGATGATAAAATTCTATAGCTATGTGATGAAAATGAGTAGAGGAACAATGCATGAAGTTGTGGATCCATATTCAATAGAGGAAACCTCTATTTATAGGAAAGAAGGGTTGAATAATGGATGAATCTAGGTAATGTGGGACTAAAATGGGAACCAGTAGCCTTGTGACACTTGTCACAAGGATAATAAAAGCCATGGGGATATGTGTAAGCACATTTTGAAATAAGTGATGAGTTAAGGCATGCAGGTGAGATTGTAAGAGGATGTAAGAGAATTAAATGAATATGGTTGAGGGTGTAAGGGAATGTTGGTGAGGATGTAAGAGAATTAAATTCCATTGTAAGAGACAAGATGGCATGTAAGAAGAATTGAATTCCTTTATAAGAGGATTAAAGGTATTTGTAGTAGGCTTTTAAAGCCTTTGGAGGAAAAATCAAGTTGAGGGAATATTCTCAAAGAATATTCCTTTGTGAGGGAAATAGGTTAATTAGTAATTAAAAGAAATGAATTTCATGTGCAACTTAGTTAATAAACCCTAGGTTTATTTGATGAAGGTGGAGTTAAAAGCTAGACAAATGGGTAATGGAGATTAGGAGGTAGCTTAAGGTTAATTAATTTAGAATTAATTAACATAGGCAAGTTGGGGGGATTTATGACATTTGTTTAAATAATTAGATTTATTTAATAAAATGAGAGGACATAGGGGTTTTAATTAAATAGTTTGATTTATTTAATTAAATGGGATGAACATTAGTAAGAAGGGGATAAATTAATCTAATAAATTTAGTTATTTGATTAATAGAAAAAATTGATCAATTTAACTAAATAATAAATATTATTTAATTAAATGGTTAGAGAAGAAGTTATTTAGGAAGAACAATGTTAGTAATCAGATTCAGATGTGTAATATCGATTAGGACTATTTAAGTGTCTACAATATGAGGAGACACCTTGAGAATATGAGAGAAACTCAAAATGTTGTTAGTACCTCCATACCTACACCTCAAATCCAAGCTAGAACTAGCCACCAAATAAGTATTCCTTTGAATACCTCTCATGTAACTATGTGGAGTAATCCTCAACCAAAATACTACTACACAAAATTTGACTAGTGCAGCCTATAATGAGAAATGCCTCATTTGGAGGTGTAGGCCCTTCTAATTCACGAAGTAATCCAAGCATGAGTTATACTCCTATGAGCTCTAATTTCTTAGTTGTCTCTCAAATAAATATAACTCAATGCCAATAGTTACAACAAAATACAAATATGGGAAGTATGTCTTAGCCCACATTTGTGGGATAAAATCTAGGAGTTTGAAATTATGTGCCAAACACCCAAGGACAATATCAGATTGATCCTCAGGTGAAAAGTGGCATTCCACCATATGTGGAAAATAAATATATCCCCACACAAAACAAACCACATGTACAAAAAAATATTCCTCAAAAATAGGGTGGTTATTAGAACTTTGGAGGAGGAAATGTTCATGGAAGAAGACCACTACAGATGGATAGGTGTAGACAACTTGATTCTAGGGGAATCCCTGGATGCCCTAATAAAGTTCCTAATAAAGTGATGCAGTGTCTTTCAATATTTTTAAGAAGTGATGCAGTGACTACTTAAGAGTACTTAAGCACCTTTTTGAAGTTGCTAGATGACTTTGAGGTAGAACATCAAGATGTTGTCATGAATTTATTTAGGAAATCTTTGACTGGTGAGTCTAGGGATTGGTATATAAATTTTCGTAATGGTGGTATTGTATCTTGGGAAGACGTCAATAGGGTATTCAGAGAATACTGTGGAAATAATATTGACCCTATATTTTCAATTAATGAGTTCACAAGCATCAACAAGGGGTATAATGAATACATTGTAGAGTTCAATGCAAGGTTTAATAGGATCTTTAACAAGGTCCCTTGTGACATGAGGGCCCACAATTCTATGTGTTTATTCTTGTATTTCAAGGCTTATGATCCTAAAATTAGTTATGAATTAAGGGATAAGAATCCTCAATTATTGAGAGATGCATTCAAAACTATAGTCCATATTGAAAAAAATAAAGCTTGGGGAAAGGTCAACAAAATATATTCAAGGTCTTGAGCTCTTGGCTATGTGCAGGATCATGATAGGCCAAAAAGTGGCAATATGATGGGTATTTGTAGGGTATGTGGCTGACACCTTTTTTTTACCCAAAATTGATGAAACGAAAAGGGTTTTTAAAGAATATTCTCAAATTTACACCAATATAAATTATCCCTTACTTTGAATTTATTAAATAATTATTATTTATTTTCTACTTGAATTATGACTAAAGTCCTGATTGATAGGCTGATTGAATTTAACATCTATATCTTTCAAACAATATCACATTTTTTGAATCTGAAACATACGTCACATTCTATGCTTTGCATACTATAGGATTTAAAAAAAAAAATTCATGAATTTTTGACCAGAGTTAAGGTGGTCGGACATACAAGTTTTTATATATTTTTTAAAAATTGTAATAAAAATTTCATAATTTATTATTTACTTGGAAAAAATTACAAAAAATAACATACATCTAGACATGGAGTCCTCTACTTATATCTAAAATCTTATAAAAAATATTATCATTTTATTGTGGTTAGGGTGGTTAGACAAATACCTACTTCTTATTTTTCCTTGAAATTTAAATACATTGCATTGAAAATTTCAAATTTTTCACCAAATAGATTTTTTATTTTTTTTAAATAAACCTAGTAGATTAAAAACTACATTCAATTTTCTATAGATTCTATTCTTACATATTTTTGAAATAATATAGATAACTTATTCAAAATTTTATGTCAAGTTTCCTAACTCTGATTTTTTAAATTTTTTTTCCACTTAAGGGCCTATTTTTTCCATGATGATCCTGCACATACCCTCTTGCAAAATTTTAAAGGTCACCAAAACAAAATGATAATACCTTCCAAGGATAAGCTTGACATAGTAATTAGAACCTTGAATGATCTCAATCACAGGGTTGTAATAAATGACAATGGTTCACCTTATGATAAACCAAATTATCAAAGGAAAGAGAGAATACCAAGGATTTCAAATCAACCATACAATACATATTGGCACAATGGTAGGCCTATCTAGAATAATCAAAGGAATGTGAATAATAAAGAAACCCATGATCCTCTGAAAAGGAGTAATGCAAACTTTATGGAAGATACTCCTTGGTGTGACCCTTGTTAGTTTCCACACTCTTCTCAGCAATGTAGGGTTGAGTATAGTCATGAATCATACAATGATTGTGATGATTCACATATGGATGGTCAAGGAATAAGCATGCTATATGGAATTTGGGACCAAGTGTTGATGAATATTCTTTAGAAGGAGGATGTTTAGAGGTTGATGTTAAGGACAAAAGACTAGAAAATCATTCTTATCATCATCAAGTTTTCTTTGATGATAAAAATGACAACATTTCCATGGTGAATAACCTAGAATTAGAAACAAAGATTAGACTTAGAAGACCTTTAGATGAAGAGATCATATTATTACCTATTTTTTTTGTTGCATAGGCTAGAAGTACTTATAATCTATGGAATAAAACAATCAATAAGGATCAAGGGAAACTTGCCAACCTTTTTTATATAAGAAGGAAAAAGTGATACTAAAGGGAAATCCTTTATAAAAAAAAAGGAAATCAAGGAAAATGATGCTAATCAAATATATATGTTTTATGTATCCTTGCAAGTGAGTGATAAGTTGATAAAAAATTCAATGATAGATTCTTGAGCAATCATGAAGGAGCTAGGGCTAAAAGCAAGTCAAATGTATGGAAAATGTTTTTCCATGCATTTAAGGGAGATCCCTATGGTTGGGGTAGTAAATGAGGTCCCATTCAAGTTATCACCTTTCCCTGAAAAGGTCTATGTTATGAGTGCAACTATTACTAATATTCCTTCTCAACATGGAATGTTATTATCAAAAGGGTGGGCAGCAATAGTTGAGGGAAGTATGAAGTTATAGCTCTCTTATTCTACCATACCTATGAATAGTAGGGAAGTCAAGTTAATTAGGGAGAAATAGCTCAAAATACAATTGAATATGCCTACCCACATGAAAGTGTGCACTTCATTGACATAGAAATGGAAAAATCCAAAGTTGTAGATGTAGAACCAATGGAGGACAAAGATTCACAAGTAGTTGAAGAAGTGAAGAAAAATTCTCAAGAAGATGGCCTTTGGGCTATGTACTTTGATGGGGCCTATTCAAAAGAAGGATCCAATGCATGGGTGATTCTCATATTAGCAGAAGGTAAATCTTACAAGTACTCATTAAAATTTGAATGCACAAATAATGTTGCTGAGCATGAAGCTCTTCTATTAGGATTGAATATGGAAAGTAAGCATAAAATCAAAGAGGTTAAGTTTTTTTTGTGATTATGAGTTGGTGGTGTCTCAAATACGAGATAAATATGTGCCAAAGAAAAAAATACTAAAACAATATAGAAATATTGTTTGAGACACAATTGAAATGTTTGATGCATTTTTTATTGAGTGGATAGAAAGGTAAAAAAATGTCATGGAAGACCTCCTAGCTAACATTACCTTGAGACCTGACAATATAACTATAACTATAATATCAAGAGTTGAGGTTAAAGTGAGGCCTTCTATTCAAAATAACATTAAGAACTGCCAGGTATTTATTAATGATAAGGACTTGTTGAAATTCCTACATTTTATCGATGAGTATCACAATCAAGAAATTAATTTCTAGAATTTTATGGAGAAAATCGATGGAAAGGATACCATTTTTGGAAATTTGAGGTAATCCAACTCAAGACCAATAAAATCCCAAAAGGATTGGTAGCCCTAGAAAGATTTTTTGATAACTCATGTCAAGCAAAATTCTACACATGAACAAGACTTAGAGGAAATCAATTTGGGGACTAAGAATGCACCTAAAAGGGTGTATATTGGTAAGAAGCTCAACCTCACAATTAGAATAATGTTGATTTATCTACTTAGAAAATACAATAATGTGTTTGTGTGGTCATATGATGGCCGAAAGGCTTAAAAAGAGGATCTATTCTAGCATGAAATCCCTTTGAAGCTAGGTGCAAAGACTTTCAAGTAGAAGCAGAGACCAATAAACCTTACTTTGGAACATAAGATGTAGCAAGAGCTCATGAAGCTCGGAGATGGTGGAATCATAAATCCTATCAAACATTCCACCTGGGTATCACAGTTGGTGTTAGTTAGGAAAAAGAATGGAGATATCAAAATGTGCATGGATTTTAGAAATTTGAACATATCTTCATTAAAGGATAACTACCTATTGCCTAATATGGAGGTAATGTTGCACAAGGTTA